>JAJSRW010001259.1:0-28077 GCA_022414725.1 Microglena sp. YARC | reverse complement strand
CCTTATTGGTAACTATAGATGGTGAGGCTCGCGCAAACTACAAGCTTATACCAATGCCTGTGACACGCCTCGCCCATAACATATCCACTTAGAACTTGTGTGCTGCGTCACTGACCCAATTAGCCTGCTCCTTTCCTTGAGCCCGCATCATATTCCACACCTTAGACTTGGGTGTGATACCGGGCAACTATTAACCTAGATGCGCTTGAGCCTGCTCGCACAATATCCCACTTCACCACTTGGTGCTTGACCTGGAAACTGCTATAAACTAACACCTATAGGAAGACTCATAATATCTCTTAGAACCTTGGATGTGACTGCAACTCATAACACTTCCAACTATGAACCTGGCGCCATACATATCCAACTTAGACTTGTGTTGACTCGGCACCGTACCAACCTCCTTGAGCCTGCATACATAATCCAGCATATAGACTTGTGTCGATCTGGGACAGCCTACGCACTCGATGCTCCTTCTTGGAGCTGCATACCATATCCACTTTAGACGTCCTTGTGTACGACTGCTGTGTGTCATCAGTAATCACGCCTAGAGAAGCTCCGACTTGGAAGCGCCCTGCATAACAATCCACAGTTAGACTTGGTGTGCACTGGGACACTCATTCCACCACTAAATGCCTGGCTCCGTTGAAGGCCCTTGAGTGCAATGATCAAATCATCACTTAGACTTGGCTGAAGATGGGCTCTATTTCAATGATTTATCCTACGACTCCCTTGAGCCCATGCAATACATATCACATTGAGACCTTAGGTGTGGACTGGCACTTCACCACTCCTTGTAAGCCTGCATGATCATACATTCAACTTAGACTTAGGTGTGGCACTCCGGCACTAGATCAATTAACTCACTATCCTTGAGCCTCGAATACATGCTCAATTAGTGAGCTTCGGTGGTATCTAGGTCACTAACCCGCCAACTATCACTCATTGAGCCCTGCATACAATACCACGCACTTAGACTCTGGTATGACCTAGGCATCGCTCAGCTTACAACTTCCTTGAGCGCCCCTGCATCTAGCATGATTATTCCACTTATGACTTTGATGAGTCTGACTGGGGCACTACCAGAGTCCCCTTGAGTCCTGCATGAACATAGATCCACTTACAGACTTGGTGTGACTGGCAGCTTACCCACTATTGCCTTGAGGGCAAGCCTCATGCGCAATAAACTATTATGCCTACTTTAGACTTGGTGTGGGACCTGGAGGGCGACTACCGACGTAACTGCTATCGGCTTCGTAAGACCCATGAGCATACATGATTCCATCACACGTATCCTAGACTTATGGAGTGTAGAGCTGGCACTCACCACCCTTGCAGTCTGCCAATACATATCCAACTAGACTTTGGTGGAACCTGGCACTATTAACTAACCTCCTTGTATGCCCTAGCACTGACCTCACATATCAACCACTTGACTTGGCTGTGGAACTGGCACTAATTACTCCCTTCGACAGGCCATGATCATACATATCTCACTTAGATGGCGGGACTCTGGGTGGTGACCCAGAGGCACTTAACCGATCCTTGAGCAGTGTCCTGGCCACTACAGTATGTCAACCATTTTAGGACTTGGTGTACTGCACGGACCACTCCTTGAGCCTGCATACGGATATCCACTTATGGACTTGTGAGTGGTCGAACTGGCACTTTACGCACTCTAATGCACTCTTTGAGCACCTCTGGCAATACACTAATCTGTCCATTTCTTCACTGTGCCCTAGACTTGTGGTGACTGGCACTAGACACCCGAACTGACCTCTTGAGTGCCTGTGCCACAATAGTTCAAAAATCCCAGCTTGAGGAACCTATGGTAGTCAGACTGAGCACTTGACACACTGGACCTTGAGCCTGGATACATATCCATATTAGACTTGCGTAGATGGACCTGGCAATACCCCGCACACAAATAATGCCTTGAGCCTGCATAAACTCATATCGATCTTAGACTTGGTGTTGGTTGGGTACTGGCACTTATTACTAGACCTTGGAGCCGCAGTACATAGTCCCACACTAGACTTGTGGTGTGACGTCACTAAAGTTATACCTCCTTGACGCTTCCGTCAGTTAGCAATAGTACAACTTAGACTTCGTTGTGTACTGGGCACTCTACCTTACTCCCTTGAGGCCTGGCAATACATATCTCACCTTAGACGTGGTGTGACTGGCTATACCATTCCTGTGAGACCCTGCAACAGTATCCTAGCGACTTGTGCTGTAGACTTCAGGACACTACCACTCGGCCTTTAGAGCCTGCATACATATCCACTTAATCTTGTGTGAATGGACTCACCACTCCTTGACCCTGGGCATACATATCACTTAGACTTGGGTGTGATGCCACCGACGCTACGCTTTCCAATTTACTCATCTTGAGACCTGCATACATATCCACTGTAGAACCTTGGTGTGACTGGCACTAACCACATCGACTTATGAGTCTGCATACATATCCACTTAGACTTGGTGTGACTGGCACTATTACTCCTGAGCCTGCATACAATATCCATTAGCAACCTTGGTGTGACTGGCACTAGTTACTCACCTCATGTCCTTGAGACCTACGCCATACATAATTCCTTGACCTTGGTGTGACTGTCGCGACTTAATCACTTTGAGGCCCCAACTCATCCTCATTGAGCCTGACATCAAGTCCACTTGACTTGGTGTGACGCGTCGGCACTACACTAACCTTGAGCCTGCATACATTCCACTTAGCCTTGGTGTCGACTGGCAACTGTACCATCATCCTTGAGGCCTGAGCCACTCACATTATCCACGTTAGACTTGGTGTGACTGGCACTCACCACATCACCTTTGAGCCTGCTACATAAGTCCACTTAGAACTTGTGTGTAACATGGCACTACACATTCCTTGAGCCTGCATACAAATATCCAACTTCGACTTGGTGTGAACTGGGCACTACCGCTAACTGCTGTACACAGGCCCCACAGGGCCTAAGTCGAGTGTGAGGGCGACAGCCTGACAGCACTCGACAAGTAGACTCTTGTGTTGACTATGGTGACATCTGCACCAACAAACTCTGAAACTTGACATGCAACTATTCCAGTGTGAGACTTGGATATTATGATCCACTGGCACAACCACCCCTCGCTTGAGCACCGTGCCATACATAACTTAGACCTTGGGTGTGAAAACATGGACATAGCCGACAAACTCGGCGAGCAGACTTGGGAGCCTGCATACCATATCCACCACTTAGACTTGGTGTGACCCTGGCACAACCTCACAAAAAATTCGTCTGGCATGTAGCTATCGTTAGAAGCCTCGCAATAACATATCACCACCTTTAGACTTGGTGTGAGGACTGACTACCCCAACTCTTGAAGCTGCATACATCATCCGACTTTCTTGGTGTGTAGTGAGCAACTAACCAATAGCCTTGAGCCTGCATTACAGATCCACTTTAGACTTGAGTGATTGGACTGGCCACTGACCCACTGGAGCGTTCCTGCAGCCTGCAACACAAGGAGTACACTCCTTAGACTTGGTGTGACTGGCACTACCACTCACTTGTATAGGCCTGCATACAATCCACTTTCAGACTCGCTTGAGATGTGACTGGCACTCTACCCACTCCTTAGCGGTGAGCATACATATATCCATGCTATAAAGACTGTGGGATTGTGGACTGGGCAGGAGCACCTACCTTGAGCGCTGCATACATTCCACTTGAAGCTTGGTGTCGACCTCGGCAACTGACTAAACATCCTTGAAGCCTGACATACAGATCCCACTTAGACTTGAGTGTGACTCGGCACTACACTCCTTGAGCCTGCCATACAATCATCCACTTAGACTTGGTGTGAACTGGCACTATTACTCCTTGAGCCTGCATACATATCCCACTTAGCTTGGATGTGACTGGCAACTCACCACTCCTTGAGCCTCCTACATATCCACTTAGACTTGGTGGTGACCTGCATACCACTCCCTTGAGCTGCATACATATCCACTTAGACTTGGTGTACTGGCACTACCACTCCTTGAGCCTGCAAACTATCCACTTAGCTTGGTGTCAGCCTTGGTCACTAACCACTCCTGAGCCTGCATACATCATCCACTTAGTACTTGGTGTGACTGGCATACCGACTCACTTGAGCCTGCATACAGAATCCACTTAGACTTGGTGTGACTGGCACTAAACTACTCCTTGAGCCTGCATACATATTCACCACCTCTTCTTATGTAGGAAAAACCCTTGTGTGAGCTGGTGGCACTAACCACTACCTTGAGCCTGCATACATATCCACTTAGACTTGGTGTGACCTGGCACTACCACTGCCTTTGAGCCTGGCATACTATCTCACAGTTAATAATTGGTTGTTTATATATGCACTTTACTATCACTCCCCTAGCACGCACTCGATACAGATATATCCACTTAGACTAGTTGAGTGTGGAGCATACGGCTACTACCTCGACTTCCATGAGCCTTCTTATACATAGTGAAACTTATGTAGTTCTTGGTGACTGAGTGACTTGCGCCACTTTAGACGGACAAGCAGCCCAACCACTCCTTAGAGCTCTTGCCACTACATACTCCACTTCAGAATGTGTGCGTTGGAGCAGTCGGTACATGGTAAAACCCATCCTTACGGAGGTCCTGCATAATCATATATCTACACCCTTAGACCTGGTGTGACGCGGTCTTACTAACCACTTCCTTGAGCGTTAAACAATACATATCCACTTACACCTTGTGTGACGAGGCACATCTACCTACTCCGATTGAGCCTGCATCATATCCAGCCCTTAAGACTTGGTGCTCGACTGGCACTCCTTGGTGGAGCCTGACAAATTACTAGATGTATCTTACCTCTCCTCCGAAGCCTGCCGATACATGATCCTACTTACGACACATTGGTGTGACTGGCCACTAGCCACTCGCTGACTGCATGACATATCCACTTAGACTTGTGTGACTGGCATACCATACTGAGCCTGCATACATATCCACATTGACGTTGGTGTGAACTTGGCACTACCACTCCTGAGCCTGATACATATCCACTTAGACTTGTGTGATGGCACTGAGCACCATATATCTTCTTGAAGCCCTGCATACATAATCCACTTAGCTTGGTGTAGAGGCACTACCACTCCTTCGGCGTGTGACTGCAACTAGTCTGATTCCTTGGATGACTGGCACTACACTCCTTGCAGTTACATTATTCACACTTAGAACTTGGTGTGACATGGCACAACCACCACTCCTTGAAGCCTGCATACATATCCACTTAGAACTTGGTGTGACGGCACTACCACTCCTTAGCTGCATACATATCCACTTTAGACTTGGTGTGACTGCACTACCACTCCTTGAGCCTGCATAACTATATCCACTTAGAGACTTGGTGTGACTGGCACTACCACTCCTTGAGCCGTAGCATACAGATCCACTTAGACTTGTGTGACTGGCACTACCGTGACTCCTTGAGCCTGCATACATATCCACTTAGACTTGGTGTGACTGGGCATACTACCACTCCTTGAGCCTGCACTACATACAGATCCACTTAGACTTGGGTGACTGGCACTACCACTCCTCCAGTGAGCCTTGCATCCCACATATGCCACTTGACTTGAGACCTCTGACTGGCACTACCACTCCTTGATCCTGCATAAATACCACCTCAGGTTAACTTTGTGGGCACTACCACTCCTTGAGCCTGCACTACTATCCACTTAGACTTGGTGTGACCTTGGCCACCTCTACACTCTCTTGAGCCTGCCCCATACATATCCACTTACGCACTTGGGTGTGACTGGCACTTATTTACCACTCCTTGAGCGTCCTGCATACATATCCCACGTATAGACTTGTGTGACTGGCACTACCACTGCCTTAGTGAGCCTGATACAGATCCACTTAACTTGTGTGACTGCACTACCACTCCTTGAGCCTGCATACATATCCACTTAGACTTCGCAGAGTGTGACTGCACTACCAACCGTGACGGCCTTGGCCTGCATACATATTCCACTATTAACTTGGGAGTTGACTGGCACTACCCTATTACTACCACCTCGGATCTACATCCATATCCACTTAGACTTGGTAGTGACTGGCACTAACCACTCCTTTGAGCCTGCATACAATATCCACTTAGACCTTCGGTGTGACTGGGCACTGAACCACTCCTTGAAAGACTGCTGCATACATAATATCTCACTTAGACTTTGCGTGTGACTGCACTTACCACCCCACTCCTTGAGATCCCTCAGAACGCTACATAGCATTAGACTGAGTGCACTACCACATCCTTGAGCCTGACAGATTCACGCTAACTTGCTGGTGACTACGGCACTACCACTTCCTTGAGCCTGCATACAATCCACTTTTAGACTTGGGTGTGACTGGCACTACAACACTCCTTGAGCTCCTGACATACATATCCACTATAGACTGGTGTGACTGCTGGCACTACCCCACTTCCCTTGAGGCCATCAGACAATACATTATCCACTTAACTGTGGTGTGTACAGTTATATCCAACTGCCCTCGAGCCTGCATAGCATATTCCACACTGCTACTTAAAGACTTGGTTGTGTCTTGACGTCTCAAACCGCCACACTGCCCTTGAGCCTGCATCACAGCATCACTTAGCACTTGGTGTGAACTCTGACTCGCACTACCATCCTTGAGGGCATACACCTTGTGACTGCACTACCTTGGGTAGTGACTGGCACTCTACGCAACGAGATGGGTGAGCCTGCATACAAGTATCCCACTTAGACTTGTGTGACTGCCACTACCACTCCTTGAGCCTGCATACATATCACTTAACTTGCTTTTGACTGAACTGGCACGTACTCCTACCCACTCCGAACTGCACTCACCTTGAGCGTGGCACATACATATCCACCTATAGACTTTGACCGGTCTGAGACTGGCACTACCACTGAACCTTGACTTGGTGACTGTTGAAGTACCACTACTTGGTGTGACTGGCACTAGACACTTGGTTTGAACGTGGCACTACCACTCATACATATACACACTTAACTTGGTGTGACTGCCACACCTAGCCCCTGCATACATATCCATTAGTGGCAACATCTCCCACTTGGATGGTGACTGGCCTTTGAGACCTGGTCACTACCCTCCTTGAGCTGCATACATATCTTAGACACTGGCCACTGGCACTGACCATTATCACTGCACTTCCTTGCCTGCATACATATCAACCCTTAGACTTGATGTGACTGGCACTACCACTCCTTAGCCTGCATACATAATTCCACTTAGACGGTGTGACTGCCACTCCACTCCTTGAGCCTGCATACATATCCACTTAGACTTGGTGTGACTGGCACTACACTCCTGAGCCTGCATACATATCCACTTGACGTGTGACTGCACTACACACTCCTTGACTGCATACACTCCACTTAGAGTGTTGGCACTACCACTCCTTGAGCCTGCATACATTATCCACTTAGACTTGTGCTGACTGCACTACTTCCTTGAGCCTGATACAATCCACTTAGACTTTTTGACTGGCACTACCACTCCTTGAGCCTGCATACATATCCACTTAGACTTGGTGTGCCTGGCACTACCACTCCTTGAGCACCTGCATACATATCCACTTAGACTTGTGTGACTGGCCACTACACTCCTTGAGCCTGCATACATATCCACTTAGACTTGGACTGGCAACTACCACTGTGACTAACCACTTCTGGTGTACTGGCACTACCACTCCCTTGAGCCTGCATACATATCCACTTAGACTTGGTGTGACTGCACTATGCATACAATCCACTTAGACTGGTGTGACTGCACTACCACTCCCTTGAGCCTGCATACAGATCCACTTAGACTTGGTGTGACTGGCACTACCACTCCTTGAGCCTGCATACATATCCACATTAGACTGGTGGTGACTGGCACTACCACTCCTTGAGCCTGCATACATATCCACTTAGACTTGGTGTGACTGGCACTACCACTCCTTGAGCCTGCATACATATCCACTTAGACTTGGTGTGACTCCTCTGGCTTAGACTACACTCCTTGAGCCTGCATACCATATCCACTTAGACTTGGTGTGACTGGACTACCACTCCTTGAGCCTGCTACATATCCACTTAGACTTGGTGTGTGACTGGCACTACCACTCCTTGAGCCTGCATACATATCCACTTAGACTTGGTGTGACTGGCACTACCACTCCTTGAGCCTGCATACAGATCCACTTAGACTTGGTGTGACTGGCACTACACTCCTTGAGCCTGCATACATATCCACTTAGAACTTGGTGTGACTGGCACTACCACTCCTTTGAAGCCTGCATACATATCCTTAAGACAGCACTACTCCTAGACTTGGTGACTGCACTACCACTCCTTGAGCCTGCATACATATCCACTTAGACTGACTGGCACCCCACTCCTTGAGCCTGCATACAATCCACTTAACTTGTGTGACTGGGCACTACCACTCCTTGAGCCTGCATACATATTCCACTTAGACTTGGTGTGACTGCTTGAGCCTGCATACATATCCACTTAGACACTGGACTTGGACTTAGATGCTTACTACCACTCATTGAGCATACACTATACCCACTCCTTTGGTACTGACTGCTTGCCACTTGCCTTGAGCCTGCTGGACTTGTGTGTGACTGGCACTACCATCCCTTGAGCCTGCATACATATCCACTTTAGACTTGGTGTGACTGGCACTACCACTCCTTGAGCCTGCATACATATCCACTTAGACTTGGTGTGTGGGCACTACCACTCCTGACGCTGCATACACTATCCAGTCTAGACTTTGTGACTCGGCACTACCACTCCTTGAGCCCTGCATACATATCCACTTAGACTTGGTGTACAGACTGGCACTACCACTCCTTGAGCCTGCATACATATCCCACTTAGACTTGACTGTAAACTTGTCTGACTGGCACTACCAACTCCTTTGTTGCCCAGCACTACCACCCTGACTCATACATATCCACTTAGACTTGGTGTGACTGGCACTACCACTCCTTGAGCCTGCATACATATCCACTTAGACTTGGTGTGACGGCACTACCACTCCTTGAGCCTGCATACAATATCCACTTACTTGGTATATCCACTTACTTCGAACTTGGTGTCACTGACTTGGCACTACCACTCCTTGAGCCTGCATACATATCCACTTAAGAGACTTGGTGTGACTGGCACTACCACTCCTTGAGCCTGCATACATACCACTTAGACTTGGTGTGACTTGGCACTACCCACTCTTGAGCCTGCATACATATCCACTTAGACTTGGTGTACTGGCACTACCACTCCTTGAGCCTGCATACATAATCCCACTTAGACTTGGTGTGACTGGCACTACCACTCCTTGAGCCCTGCATACATATCCACTTAGACTTGGTGTGAACCTGGCACTACCACTCCTTGAGCCTGCATACATATCCACTTAGACTTGGTGCTGACTGGCACTACCCACTCCTTGAGCCTGCATACATATCCCACTTAGACTTGGTGTGACTGCTGCACTCCACTCCTTGAGCCTGCATACATATCCACTTAGACTTGGTGTGACTGGCACTACCACTCCTTGAGCCTACATACCTTGAGCCTGCATACATATCCACTTAGACTTGGTGTGACTGGCCACTACCACTCCTTGAGCCCCTGCATAACATATCCACTTAGACTTGGTGTGACTGCACATACCACTTGGTGTCCCTTGAGCCTGCATACATATCCACTTAGACTTGGTGTGACTGGCACTACCACTCCTTGAGCCTGCATACATATCCACTTAGGACTTTGGTGTGACTGGCACTACCACTCCTTGAGCCTGCATACATATCCACTTAGACTTGGTGTGACTGGCACTACCACTCCTTGAGCCTGCATACATATCCACTTAGACTTTGGTGTGACTGGCACTACCACTCCTTGAGCCTGCCCATACATATCCACTTAGACTTGGTGTGACTGGCACTACCACTCCTTGAGCCTGCATACATATCCACTTAGACTTGGGTGTGACTGGCACTACCACTCCTTGAGCCTGCATACTCCATATCCACTTAGACTTGGTGGACTGGCACTACCACTCCTTGAGCCTGCATACATATCCACTTAGACTTGGTGTGACTGGCACTACCACTCCTTGAGCCTGTGCATACATATCACTTATGGACTTGGTGTGACTGGCACTACCACTCCTTGAGCCTGCATACATATCCACTTAGACTTGGTGTGACTGGCACTACCACTCCTTGAGCCTGCATACATATCCACTTAGACTTTGGGTGTGACTGGCACTACCACTCCTTGAGCCTGCATACATATCCACTTAGACTTGGTGTGACTGCACTACCACTCCTTGAGCCTGCACATACATATCCACTTAGACTTGGTGTGACTGGCACTACCACTCCTTGAGCCTGCAATACATATCCACTTAGACTTGGTGTGACTGGCACTACCACTCCTTGAGCCTGCATACATATCCACTTAGACTTGGTGTGACTGGCACTACCACTCCACTTAGAGCCACTACTCCTTGTTAGCCTGCATACATATCCACTTAGACTTGGTGTGACTGGCACTTACCACTCCTTGACGCTTTGACTGCATACAGATCCCACTTACTGGCACTACACCCTTGGTGCATACATACACTTGCACTACCACTGGCACTACCACTCCTTGAGCCTCATCCACATATCACACTTAACTTTGGTGTGACTGGCACTACCACTTCCCTTGAGCCTGCATACTGATATACCACTTGAGCCTGCATACATATAACCACTTAGACTTGGGGTGACTGGCACTACCACTTCCTTGAGCTGCACTTATTCCACTTAGACTTGGTGTGACCCTAGACCAGCCTGGCACTCCTTGAGCCTGCATACATATCCCACTTAGACCTTGGTGTGACTGGCACTACCACTCCTTGAGCCTGCATACATATCCACTTAGACTTGGTGTGACTGGCACTACCACTCCTTGAGCCTGCATACAGATCCACTTAGACTTGGTGTGACTGGCACTACCACTCCTTGAGCCTGCAACATATCCACTTAGACTTGGTGTGACTGGCACTACCACTCCTTGAGCCTGCATACAACTATCCACTAGACTTGGTGTGTGACTGGCACTACACTCCTTGAGCCTGCATACTTGGTGTGATGGCATCCACTTAGACCTTTGGTGTGACTGGCACTAGACACTCCTTGAGCCTGCATACATATCCACTTAGACTTGTTGTGACTGGCACTACCACTCCTTGAGCCTGCATACATATCCACTTAGACTTGGTGTGACTGGCACTACCACTCCTTGAGCCTGCATACATATCCACTTAGACTTGGTGTGACTGGCACTACCACTCCTTGCATACATATCCAGACCTGCACTACAGATCCACTTAGACCTTGGTGTGACTGCACTACCACTCCTTGAGCCTGCATACATATCCACTTAGACTTGGTGTGACTGGCACTACCACTCCTTGAGCCTGCATACATATCCACTTAGACTTGGTGTGACTGGCACTACACACTCCTTGAGCCTGCATACATATCCACTTTAGACTTGGTGTGACTGGCATACACTCCACTACACAACTCCTTGAGCCTGCATACATATCCACTTAGACTTGGTGTGACTGGCACTACCACTCCTTGAGCCTGCATACATATCCACTTAGACTTTGTGACTGGCACTACCACTCCTTGAGCCTGCATACATATCCACTTAGACTTGGTGTGACTGGCACTACCACTCCTTGAGCCTGCATACATATCCACTTAGACTTGGTGTGACTGGCACTACCACTCCTTGAGCCTGCATACATATCCACTTAGACTTGGTGTGACTGCACTACCACTCCTGAGCCTGCATACATATCCACTTAGACTTGGTGTGACTGGCACTCACCACTCCTTGAGCCTGCATACATATCCACTTAGACTTGGTGTGACTGGCACTACCACTCCTTGAGCCTGCATACATATCACTTAGACTTGGTGTGACTGGCACTACCACTCCTTGAGCCTGCATACATATCCACTTAGACTTGGTGTGACTGGCACTACCACTCCTTGAGCCTGCATACATATCCACTTAGACTTGGTGTGACTGGCCACTACCACTCCTTGAGCCTGCATACATATCCACTTAGACTTGGTGTGACTGGCACTACCACTCCTTGAGCCTGCATACAATATCCACTTAGACTGCACTACCACTCTTGACTGGAGACCTGCATACATGATCCACTTAGACTTGGTTGGTGGACTGCACTACACTCCTGAGGCATACATTCACACTTGGTGTGACTGGCACTACCACGCCCATACTCCACTTAGACCTGCAACTACACTCCTTGAGCCTGCATACATATCCACTTAGACTTGGTGTGACTGGCACTACCTACATTCCATTCTTAGACTTGGTTGAGCCTGCATACATATCCACTTAGACTTGGTGTGACTGGCACTACCACTCCTTGGAGCCTGCATTACATATCCACTTAGACATTGGTGTGACTGGCACTACCACTCCTTGAGCCTGCATACATATCCACTTAGACTTGGTGTGACTGGCACTACCACTCCTTGAGCCTGCATACATCCACTTAGACTTGGGTGTGACTGGCACTACCACTCCTTGAGCATACATATCCACTTAGATTGGTGTGACTGGCACTACCACTCCTTGAGCCTGCATACATATCCACTTAGACTTGGTGTGACTGGCACTACCACTCCTTGAGCCTGCATACATATCCACTTAGACTTGGTGTGACTGGCACTACCACTCCTTGAGCCCTGCATACATATCCACTTAGACTTGGTGTGTACTGGACTCCCTTGAGCCTCGCAATGTGACTGGCACTACCACTCCTTGAGCCTGCATACATATCCCTTTAGACTTAGACTCCTTGGTGTGACTGGCACTCCTTAGCCCATACATATCCTTGGTGTTGAGCCTGCATACATATCCACTTAGACTTGGTGTGACTGGCACTACCACTCCTTGAGCCTGCATACATATCCACTTGAGCACTACCACTTGCCTGACTGGCACACCACTCCTTGACCCTGCATACATATCCCCTTAGACTTGGTGTGACTGAGGCACTACCACTCCTTGATGCCTGCAATACATATCCACTTAGACTTGGTGTGACTGGCACTACCACTCCTTGAGCCTGCATTACATATCACAACTCCTGGGCAGACTTGGTGTGACTAGGCACTCCTTACACTACTGCTTGAGCCTACATATCTCACACTGTAGACTTGCATACCCCTCCACGACTTGTGACTTGGCACTACCACTCCTTGAGCCTGCACTACCACTTACATGCATCCACTTAGACTTAGACTTGGTGTGACTGGCACTACCACTCCTTGAGCCTGCATACATATCCACTTAGACTTGGTGTGACTGGCACTACCACTCCTTGAGCCTGCATACATATCCACTTAGACTTGGTGTGACTGGCACTACCACTCCTTGAGCCTGCATACATATCCACTTAGACTTGGTGTGACTGGCACTACCACTCCTTGAGCCTGCATAACATAATCCACTTAGACTTGGTGTGACTGGCACTACCACTCCTTGAGCCTGCATACATATCCCACTTAACTTGGTGTGACTGGGCACTACCACTCCTTGAGCCTGCATACATATCCACTTAGACTTGGTGTGACTGGCACTACACTCCTTGAGCCTGCATACATATCCACTTAGACTTGGTGTGACTGGCACTACCACTCCTTGAGCCTGCATACATATCCACTAGACTTGGTGTGACTGCACTACCACTCCTTGAGCCTGCATACATATCCACTTAGACTTGGTGTGACTGGCACTACCACTCCTTGAGCCTGCATACATATCCACTTAGACTTGGTGTGACTGGCACTACAACTCCTTGAGCCTGCATACATATCCACTTAGACTTGGTGTGACTGGCACTACCACTCCTTGAGCCTGCATACATATCCACTTAGACTTGGTGTGACTGGCACTACCCACTCCTTGAGCCTGCATACATATCCACTTAGACTTGGTGTGACTGGCACTACCACTCTTGAGCCTTGCATACATATCCACTTAGACTTGGTGTGACTGGCACTACCACTCCTTGAGACTTGGTGTTGACTGCAGTACATATAGCACTTAGACTTGGTGTGACTGCACTACCACTCCTGACTTGCATACATATCCACTAGACCTGGCACTAACACTTTGTACTACCACTGAACCCTTGTAGTGGAAGCCTGCATACATATCCACTTAGACTTGGGTGTGAGCACTCAGCTTCAGTGAGCGTGTGTCAACCAGTCCTGGCAGGGCAGTCTAAGTGGATATGTGGCTAGTGCCAGTCACACAAGTCTAAAGTGGATATGTATGCAGGCTCAGCGGAGTGGTGTGCCAGTCACACCAAGTCTAAGTGGATATGTATGCAGGCTCAAGGAGTGGTAGTGCCAGTCACACAAGTCTAAGTGGTCTAATATGTATGCAGGCTCAAGGAGTGGTAGTGCCAGTCCCACACCAAGTCTAAGTGGATATGTATGCAGGCTCAAGGAGTGGTAGTGCCAGTCACACCAAGTCTAAGTGGATATGTATGCAGGCTCAAGGAGTGGTAGTGCCAGTCACACCAAGCTAGTGGTAGTGGATATTGTATGCAGGCTCAAGGAGTGGTAGTTGCCAGTCACACCAAGTCTAAAGTGGATATGTATGCAGGCTCAAGGAGGGTAGTGCCAGTCACACCAAGTCTAAGTGGATATGTATGCAGGCTCAAGGAGTGGTAGTGCCAGTCACACCAAGCTAAGTGGATATGTAATGCAGGCTCAAGGAGTGGTAGTGCCAGTCACACCAAGTCTAAGTGGATATGTATGCAGGCTCAAGGAGTGGGTAGTGCCAAGTCACACCAAGTCTAAGTGGATATGTATGCAGGCTCAAGGAGTGGTAGTGCCAGTCACACCAAGTCTAAAGTGGATATGTATGCAGGCTCAAGGAGTGGTAGTGCCAGTCACACCAAGTCTAAGTGGATATTGTATGCAGGCTCAAGGAGTGGTAGTGCCAGTCACACCAAGTCTAAGTGGATATGTATGCAGGCTCAAGGAGTGGTAGTGCCAGTCACACCAAGTCTAAGTGGATATGTATGCAGGCTCAAGGAGTGGTAGTGCCAGTCACACCAAGTCTAAGTGGATATGTATGCAGGCTCAAGGAGTGGTAGTGCCAGTCACACCAAGTCTAAGTGGATATGTATGCAGGCTCAAGGAGTGGTAGTGCCAGTCACACCAAGTCTAAGTGGATATGTATGCAGGCTCAAGGAGTGGTAGTGCCAGTCACACCAAGTCTAAGTGGATATGTATGCAGGCTCAAGGAGTGTAGTGCCAGTCACACCAAGTCTAAGTGGATATGTATGCAGGCTCAAGGAGTGGTAGTGCCAGTCACACCAAGTCTAAGTGGATATGTATGCAGGCTCAAGGAGTGTAGTGCCAGTCACACCAAGTCTAAGTGGATATTGTATGCAGGCTCAAGGAGTGGTAGTGCAGTCACACTCAAGTCTAAGTGGATATGTATGCAGGCTCAAGGAGTGGTAGTGCCAGTCACACCAAGTCTAAGTGGATATGTATGCAGGCTCAAGGAGTGGTAGTGCCAGTCACACCAAGTCTAAGTGGATATGTATGCAGGCTCAAGGAGTGGTAGTGCCAGTCACACCAAGTCTTAAGTGGATCTGTATGCAGGCTCAAGGAGTGGTAGTGCCAGTCACACCAAGTCTAAGTGGATATGTATGCAGGCTCAAGGAGTGGTAGTGCCAGTCACACCAAGTCTAAGTGGATATGTATGCAGGCTCAAGGAGTGGTAGTGCCAGTCACACCAAGTCTAAGTGGATATGTATGCAGGCTCAAGGAGTGGTATGTGCCAGTCACACCAAGTCTAAGTGGATATGTATGCAGGCTCAAGGAGTGGTAGTGCCAGTCACACCAAGTCTAAGTGGATATGTATGCAGGCTCAAGGAGTGGTAGTGCCAGTCACACCAAGTCTAAGTGGATATGTATGCAGGCTCAAGGAGTGGTAGTGCCAGTCACACCAAGTCTAAGTGGATATGTATGCAGGCTCAAGGAGTGGTAGTGCCAGTCACACCAAGTCTAAGTGGATATGTATGCAGGCTCAAGGAGTGGTAGTGCCAGTCACACCAAGTCTAAGTGGATATGTATGCAGGCTCAAGGAGTGTAGTGCCAGTCACACCAAGTCTAAGTGGATATGTATGCAGGCTCAAGGAGTGGTAGTGCCAGTCACACCAAGTCTAAGTGGATATGTATGCAGGCTCAAGGAGTGGTAGTGCCAGTCACACCAAGTCTAAGTGGATATGTATGTCAGGCTCAAGGAGTGGTAGTGCCAGTCACACCAAGTCTAAGTGGATATGTATGCAGGCTCAAGGAGTGGTAGTGCCAGTCACACCAAGTCTAAGTGGATATGTATGCAGGCTCAAGGAGTGGTAGTGCCAGTCACACCAAGTCTAAGTGGATCTGTATGCAGGCTCAAGGAGTGGTAGTGCCAGTCACACCAAGTCTAAGTGGATATGTATGCTCAAGGGTGGTAGGCAGCTCTTTAAATGGTAGTCAAGGAGTGGTAGTGCCAGTCACACCAAGTCTAAGTGTCACACCAAGATATGTATGCAGGCTCAAGGAGTGGTAAGTGCCAGTCACACCAAGTCTAAGTGGATATGTATGCAGGCTCAAGTGGAGTGGTAGTGCCAGTCACACCAAGTCTAAGTGGATATGTATGCAGGCTCAAGGAGTGGTAGTGCCAGTCACACCAAGTCTAAGTGGATATGTATGCAGGCTCAAGGAGTGGTAGTGCCAGTCACACCAAGTCTAAGTGGATATGTATGCAGGCTCAAGGAGTGGTAGTGCCAGTCACACCAAGTCTAAGTGGATATGTATGCAGGCTCAAGGAGTGGTAGTGCCAGTCACACCAAGTCTAAGTGGATATGTATGCAGGCTCAAGGAGTGGTAGTGCCAGTCACACCAAGTCTAAGTGGATATGTATGCAGGCTCAAGGAGTGGTAGTGCCAGTCACACCAAGTCTAAGTGGATATGTATGCAGGCTCAAGGAGTGGAGTGCCAGTCACACCAAGTCTAAGTGGATATGTATGCAGGCTCAAGGAGTGGTAGTGCCAGTCACACCAAGTCTAAAAGTGGATATGTATGCAGGCTCAAGGAGTGGTAGTGCCAGTCACACCAAGTCTAAGTGGATATGTATGCAGGCTCAAGGAGTGGTAGTGCCAGTCACACCAAGTCTAAGTGGATATGTATGCAGGCTCAAGGAGTGGTAGTGCCAGTCACACCAAGTCTAAGTGGATATGTTATGCAGCTCAAGGAGTGGTAGTGCCAGTCACACCAAGTCTAAGTGGATATGTATGCAGGCTCAAGGAGTGGTAGTGCCAGTCACACCAAGTCTAAGTGGATATGTATGCAGGCTCAAGGAGTGGTAGTGCCAGTCACACCAAGTCTAAGTGGATATGTATGCAGGCTCAAGGAGTGGTAGTGCCAGTCACACCAAGTCTAAGTGGATATGTATGCAGGCTCAAGGAGTGGTAGTGCCAGTCACACCAAGTCTAAGTGGATATGTATGCATCAAGGATGTATGCAGCTCAAGGAGTGTAGTGCCAGTCACACCAAGTCTAAGTGGATATGTATGCAGGCTCAAGGAGTGGTAGTGCCAGTCACACCAAGTCTAAGTGGATATGTATGCAGGCTCAAGGAGTGGTAGTGCCAGTCACACCAAGTCTAAGTGGATATGTATGCAGGCTCAAGGAGTGGTAGTGCCAGTCACACCAAGTCTAAGTGGATATGTATGCAGGCTCAAGGAGTGGTAGTGCCAGTCACACCAAGTCTAAGTGGATATGTATGCAGGCTCAAGGAGTGGTAGTGCCAGTCACACCAAGTCTAAGTGGATATGTATGCAGCTCAAGGAGTGGTAGTGCCAGTCACACCAAGTCTAAGTGGATATGTATGCAGGCTCAAGGAGTGGTAGTTGTCCAGTCAACACCAAGTCTAAGTGGATATGTATGCAGGCTCAAGGAGTGGTAGTGCCAGTCACACCAAGTCTAAGTGGATATGTATGCAGGCTCAAGGAGTGGTAGTGCCAGTCACACCAAGTCTAAGTGGATATGTATGCAGGCTCAAGGAGTGGTAGTGCCAGTCACACCAAGTCTAAGTGGATATGTATGCAGGCTCAAGGAGTGGTAGTGCCAGTCACACCAAGTCTAAGTGGATATGTATGCAGGCTCAAGGAGTGGTAGTGCCAGTCACACCAAGTCTAAGTGGATATGTATGCAGGCTCAAGGGAGTGGTAGTGCCAGTCACACCAAGTCTAAGTGGATATGTATGCAGGCTCAAGGAGTGGTAGTGCCAGTCACACCAAGTCTAAGTGGATATGTATGCAGGCTCAAGGAGTGGTAGTGCCAGTCACACCAAGTCTAAGTGATATGTATGCAGGGCTCAAGGAGTGGTAGTGCCAGTCACACCAAGTCTAAGTGGATATGTATGCAGGCTCAAGGAGTGGTAGTGCCAGTCACACCAAGTCTAAGTGGATATGTATGCAGGCTCAAGGAGTGGTAGTGCCAGTCACACCAAGTCTAAGTGGATATGTATGCAGGCTCAAGGAGTGGTAGTGCCAGTCACACCAAGTCTAAGTGGATATGTATGCAGGCTCAAGGAGTGGTAGTGCCAGTCACACCAAGTCTAAGTGGATAGTATGCAGGCTCAAGGAGTGTAGTGCCAGTCACACCAAGTCTAAGTGGATATGTATCTCAAGGAGTGGTAGTGCCAGTCACACCAAGTCTAAGTGGATATGTATGCAGGCTCAGGAGTGGTAGTGCCAGTCACACCTCTAATGTGATATGTATTATGGTAGTGCCAGTCACACCAAGTCTAATGTGGATATGTATGCATCAAGTCAAAGGAAATGCAGGCCAGTCACACCAAGTCTAAGTGGATATGTATGCAGGCTCAAGGTGTAGTGCCAGCACACCAAGTCTAAGTGGCATATGTATGCAGTGTGGTAGTGCAGTCACACCAAGTCTAAGTGGATCTGTATGCAGGCTCAAAGGAGTGGTAGTGCCAGTCACACCAGTCTAAGTGGATATGTATGCAGGCTCAAGGATGTAGTGCAGTCACACCAAGTCTAAGTGGATTTATGTATGCAGGCTCAAGGAAGTGCCAGTCACACAAGTCTAAGGTGGATAGTATGCAGTCTCAAGGGAGTGGTATGCCAGTCACACCAAGTCTAAGTGGATATGTATGCAGCTCAGTGCCAGTCACACCAAGTCTAAGTGGATATTAGCAGGCTCAAGGAGTGGTAGTGCAGTCACACCAAGTCTAAGTGGATATGTATGCAGGCTCAAGGAGTGGTAGTGCCAGTCACACCAAGTCTAAGTGGATATATGCAGGCTCAAGGAGTGTAGTGCCAGTCACACCAAGTCTAAGTGATATGTATGCAGGCTCAAGGAGTGTAGTGCCAGTCACACCAAGTCTAATTGTATGTATGCACTCAGTTGCCAGTCATCACTCCAAGATTCTAAGTGGATATGTATGCAGGCTCAAGGAGTGGTAGTGCCAGTCACACCAAGTCTAAGTGGATATGTTGCAGGCTGAGTGGTAGTGCCAGTCACACCCATTGTGTATGCCATCCATATGGACCAAGGGTGTGATCACTAAGCCTGCCATACATAATCCACTTAGACTTTGGTAGCTCCTCCACAATCTTCTTGCATACATATGCAGTCCTGGCACTACCACTCGTGACATTCCAAGTCCTTGTGTTGGTTGCATTACATATCCACTTAGAAGCACTACCACTCCTTGAGCCTGATATGTTACATATCCAAGAGATGTGATGCACAACCACTCCTGAGCCTGCATCACATGTATGCACAGGCCACTACCACTCCTTGAGCCTGCATACAATCCACTTAGTGACTTGGTGTGACTGTAGCCCTGCACTATCCACTTAGACTTGGTTGACTTGGTGGCCTGCATTACAGTTGATTGACTGGGCAGGATCAAGATTGGTGGTGACTGGCACTACCACTCCTTGAGCCTGCATACACATCACTAGACTGGTGACCACTACCCACTATTGAGCCTGCATACATATCCACTTAGAAACTGGCACTACCACTCCTTCAGCCTGCATACAATCCACTTAGACTTTGTGTGACTGCACTACCACTCCTTGACGCCTGCATACATATCCACTAGACTTGGTGTGACTGGCACACACTCCTTGAGCCTGCATACATACCCACTTTGACTTGTGTGACTGCACTACCATCCTTGAGCCTGATAACATAATCCACTTAGACCTTGGGTGTGACTGGCACTACCACTCCTGAGTTGCATACATATCCACTTAGACTGCACTACCACTCTTGAGCCTGCATACAGCATACAAATACACACTATGAGCACTGCATACATATCCACTTCCTTGGATTGTTGCACTACCACTCCTGCCTGGCATACATATCCACACTTGGGTGTACTGGCACTACCACTCCTTAGCACTTGCCATTACATATCCACTTGGACTTGCACTACCACTCCTGACTGCATACATATCCACTTAGCACTACCACACTCCTTGCATTACAATCCCTTAGCTTGTTTTGTGACTGCACTACCAACTTCCATACATATCCACTTAGACTTGGTGTGACTGGCACTACCACTCCTTGAGCCCTGCATACATATCCACTTAGACTTGGTGTGACTGCACTACCACTCTTGAGCCTGCATACATATCCACACTTTTGGTGTGTACACATATCCACATATTTTAGACTTGGTTGCCTTGACTGGCACTACCACTCCTTGAGCCTGCAATACATATCCACTTAGACTTGTGTGTGCACTACCACTCCTTACTACAGATCCACTTTAGCACTATACCACTTCCTTGAGCCTGCATACATATCCACTTAGACTTGTTGTGTGACTGGCACTACCACTCCTTGAGTTCCCTGCATACATATCCACTTAGACTTGGTGGTTGACTGGCACTACCACTCCTTGATGGCCTGCTATACATATCCACTTAGACTTGGTTGACTGCACTACCACTCCAATGACTACCATACTCCTTAGACTTGTGTTGAGCCTGCATACAATATCCACTTAGACTGTTGACTGGCACTACCACTCCTGAGCCTGCATACATATCCACTTAGACTTGGTGGACTGGCACTACCACTCCTGAGCCTGCATACATATCCACTTAGACTTGAGTGACTACTTACCACTTCCTTGAGCCTGCATACATATCCACGTTAGACTTGGTGTGACTGGCACTACCACTCCTTGAAGCCTGCATTTACATATCCACTTAGACTTGGTGTGACTGCACTACCACTCCTTGAGCCTGCATACATACCACTTAGACTTGGTGAACTGCACTACCACTCCTGAGCCTGCATCATATACTGTGAACTGGCACTCCTTGCATACATAATCCACTTAGACACTTGTGTGACTGGCACTACCCACTCCTGCATACAGATCCACTTAGACCCTGCCATACCACTCCTACCACTCCTTAGCCTACATAACAAAATCCACTTAGACTGTGTGACTGGCACTACACTAACCTTGAGGCCTGCCACTTAGACCTTGAGCCTGCATACATATCCATAGACTTGGTTGTGTACTGGCACTACCCACTCTTAGACTTGCAATACATTATTCCACTTTAGACTTGTTGACTGGCACTACCACTCCTTGAGCCTGCCATACATATCCACTTTAGACTTGGTTTGTGACTGGCACTTTACCCACTCGCTTTGAGCCTGCATACAAAATAATCACTTAGACTTTGTGTGCTTGGCACACCCACTCCTGAGCTGGCATACATACTCCACTTAACTTGATGTGACTGGCACTACCACCTCCTTGAGCTTGCATATACTAACATAGCATATCCACTGGCACTACCCACTCCTTGAGCCTGAGCACTACCACTCCCGCATACTCCTTGAGCCTGGGCATACATATCCACTTCTGGGTGTGAATCACTTAGACTTTGGTGACTGCACTACCACGCCTTGAGCCTGCATACATATCCACTTAGACACTGGCACTACCACTCCTTGAGCTGCATATCCACATACACTTAGACTGGTGTGACTGCACTACTCACTGCCCAACTCCTTAGCCTGGCATACAGATCCACTAGACTGCAACTGGCACACCACTCCACTACCACTCCTTGAGCACTACCTCCTTAGAGCTGCATACATATCCACTTAACTTGGTGTGACTGGCACTACCACTCCTTGAGCCTGCATACATATCCACTTAGACTTGCTGGACTGCACTACCACTCCTTGAGCCTGCATACATATCCACTTAACTTGTGTGACTGGCACTACCACTCATCTTGAGCCTGCATAATCAAGATCCACTAGACTTGGTGTGACTGGCACTACCACTCCTTGAGCCTGCATACATATCATTTAGACTTCGGTGGTGACTGCACTACCACTCCTTGAGCCTGTAAGACTAACTGGCACTACCACTCCTTGAGCCTGCATACATATCCACTGCCTTAGCTTGGTGTGGACTGGCACTCCACTCCTGCATACATATCCACTTTAGACTTGGTGTGACTGGCTACTCCTTGAGCCGTGGCTACAATATCCACTTAGACTTGGTGTGTACTGCACTACCACTCCCTTTGAGCCTGCATACATATCCACTTAGACTTGTGTGACTGGCACTACACTCCTTGACCCTGCATACTTGGTGTGACTGCACCACCACTCAACCACAGATAGACTTGACTTGGTGTGCTGACTTCCGAACTTGAGCTGCCATACATATCCACTTTTTTAGACTTGGTGTGACTGGCACTATTTACTCCTTGAGCCTGCATACATAACCACTTAGACTGGTGTGACTGGCACTACCACTCCTTGAGCCTGCATTACTATCCACTTACTTGTGTGATATCCACTTGCAGCCCTGCACCAACTTGGTGTGACTAGGCACTACACTCCTTGAGCCTGACATACATATCCACTTAGACTTGGTGTGACTGGCACTACCACTCCTTGAGCCTGCATACATATCCACTTGGACTTTGGTGTGACTGGCACTACCCACTTTCCTTGAGCCTGTCATTGCCCAGATCAATCGCACTTAGCTACATATCCACTTAACTTGGTGTGACTGTGCACTACCACTCCTTGAGCCTGCATACATATCCACTTAGACTTGGTGTGACTGGCACTACCACTCCTTGAGCCTGCATACATATCCACTTAGATACTTTGGTGTGACTGGCACTACCACTCCTTGAGCCTGCATACATATCCACTTAGACTTGGTGTGACTGGCACTACCACTCCTTGAGCCTGCATACATATCCTTAGACTTAGAACTGCATTACCACTCCTTGACTTGCATACATATCACTTAACTGTGTGACTGGCACTACCACTCCTTGAGCCTGCATACATATCCACTTAGACTTGGTGTGACTGGCACTACCACTCTTTGAGCCTGCATACATATCCACTTAGACTTGGTGTGACTGCACTACCACTCCTTGAGCTGCATAATAGATATCCCACTTAGACTTGGTGTGACTGGCACTACTCCTTGAGTCTGCATACATATCCACTTTATTGACTTGGTGTGACTGGCACTACACTCCCTTGAGCCCCTGCAATACAATATATCCACTTAGACTTGGTGTGACAGGCACTACCACTCCTTGAGCCCTGCATACATATCCACTTAGACTTGGTGTGACTGGCACTACCACTCCACATATCCTTGTTGAGCCTGCATACAGATCCACTTAGACTTGGTGTGGCACTCCACACCACTGGCATACATATCCACTTAGACTTGTGTGACTACATTACCACTTGACTTTTGAATAACTGAGCTTCTGCACTCCTTGAGCCTGGCATACAATCCACTAGACTGGTCGTGACTGGCACTACTCACTCCCTTACTTGGTGCTTGACTCCTTTGCCTGCATACACTTATCCACTACACTTCTGGCTACCACTCCTTGAGCCTGCATACATTATCCACTTAGACTTGGCTGACTGCGCACTACCCATGAGCATATCAGCAACACTATCCACTTAGCTTGGTGTGGCGTGGACTGGAGACCTGCATACATATCCACTTACTGTGTACTGACTGGCACTGCATCACCACTTGGTTGACCGCACCTCTGAGCCTGCATACCATATCTTCACATTCTTTTGGTGTACATACCCTCTTCCATTTAATACTTAGACTTGGTGTGACTGCACCTACCACTCATAACCACTTCCTTGAGTCTTGTGCTAATACATTCACTTAGACTTTGGTGTGCATACCACTGAGCGTCACTATTTCCATACATACATCTTCCACTTTAGATTGGTTAGACTTGACAGCCTCGCACTACCTATCTTTCCTAATGAGCCGCATTAACATAGCATTCGTCATCTTAGACTGTGGTGTGACTGTCAACTTTATCACTCTCTTTAGAGCTGCCATACATATCACTTAACAGACTTGGTGTGACTGTGTCACTACCTACTCCTTGGCAATTACATATTCAACTAGACTTGGTTGTACTGGCACTCCTGAGCCTGCATACATATCACTACTTGCGTGTAGCAACTACCACTTGGCCTGCATACATACACTGCTGGCACTACCACTCTTAGAACTTGAGCACTACCATCCCGCATACATATCCACTTAGACTTGTGTGACTGGCACTATACCACTCCTGCATACATATCCATTAGCCCTTGTGTGGAACTGATCTGCTGATACACATATGACTACACTTTGAGCCTGCATACCATATCACACTTGGTGGACTGGCACACCTTTGACCTGATAATCACTTAGATTAGTGTACTAAGACATATCCATTAGATTGCGTTGACTGGAATAATCCTCTGTGATACTACTCCACTGATGCACTACCACCATAATACTTGACTTAGCTGACTGCATACTTGTAGCCTGCCATCACAGATGCCACACTTGAGCTTGGGTGGTTGCACTATTACCATCCTGATCCTGCATAAACATATACATAGAATTGAGGTGTGACTGGACTGGGTGTAGACCCTTGGCCAGTAAACATATCATCTTAGACTTGGGTGAAGCCTGCAATAACATATCCACTTAGACACTTGAAGCCTGTGATATCCACTAGTGTCTATAGGACTACACTACCACTCTAAGCCTGCATACATATCCCACTGAGGCATACTAACCACTCCTTTGACATACATATCCAGATGGCACTCAACCTTTACTTGACTGTCCAGCTTTAAAGACTGAACTAGCACTCACTACCACTCCACTTAGAGACTGGACTACCACTCCCTGAGCCTGCATACTTAGACATTGGTGTCGAAACTGGCATATCGCCACTATTAGACTTGTTTAGTTGGTTGACTGGCACTACCACTCCTTGAAGCCCTCATACATATCCACTGCACTACACAAATAACATAGCTTTAGCAATCCAACTGAACTCGGCATTACTACTACAATCTTGGTGTGACACTCTCCACTCCTTGAGCTGATACTGAACTCCACTTGAACTATGTGTGACTGGGCACTAACTCACTCCCCTGCAGCACGCAATCCACTCCATCTTAGACTTGGTTGACTGGTGACTGGCTTGACCTTTTACCACTCCTTCATACTCACTTACGACTTGGTGTACTGGCTACTACATACTTGACCTGCTACATATTCCCTTTAGACTTGCTTGACTGCACTACCACAGTCCTTGATCCGCATACTCTGCACTCCAACTTAGCTTGGACCACTTAGACTTCTTTGGTGTGACTGGCACTAGGCTCTACTCTTGAGACCTGCAATAACACCATCCTCCACTATAGAACTTGGTGTGACTGGCACTTACCTACTCCTTGAGGCTTACCGCATACTATACCACTTAGACTTGTGTGACGGGCACTAACCACTCCTTGAAGCCTGATACATATCCACTTAGACTTGGTGTGACTGGCATACCACTCCTTGAGCCTGCATACATATCCACTTAAGACTTGGTGTGAACTGGCACTACCACTCTTGAGCCTGCCATACAGATCCACTTAGATTTGTTGTGACTGGCACTACACTTCTTGAGCCTGCATACATATTCCACCTTAGACTTGGTGTGACTGGCACTACCACACTCCTTGAGCCTGCATACAGATCCCACTTAGACTTGGTGTGACTGGACTAACCACTGCCTTGAGCCTGCCATACATATCCACTTAGGACTTGTGGTGAACTGGCAACTACCTGCTTGCAAGCCATGCATAATCCACTAGACTTGGTGGTGATGCACTACAACTCCTTAGCCTGCATACAGATCCAAATTAGACTTGGTGTGACGGGCACTACCACTACCTTGAGCCTCATACTATCCACTTAGACTTGGTGTGACTGGCACTACCACTCCTTGAGCCTGCAACACATATCCCACTTAAGACTTTGGTTGAACTGGGGCAATACCACTCCTGAGCTGCATACATATCCACTAGAACTTGGTGTGACTGCACTACCACTCCCTTGAGCCTGCATACCATATTCCCTTAGACTTGGTGTGACTGGCACTACCACTTCCTTGAGTCCTGCATACATACTCCACTTAGACTTGGGTACTGCAACTGGACCACTTCCTTGAAGCCTGCCATACAGATCCACTTAAGACTGGTGGTGGACTGGCACTACCACTCCTTGAGCCTGCATACAGATCCACTTAGACTTGGTGTGACTTGCACTACCACTCCTTGGCCTGCATACATATCCACTATGACTTGGTGTGACTGCACTACCACATCCTTGAGCTGGCAATACCATACCACTTAGAACTTGGGTGTGAACCTGGCACTAACCACTCCTTAGCCCATACATATCTACTTAGACTTGGGTGTGGACTGGGCACTACCACTCCCATGACCGCATACACATCCACTTAAGACTTGGTGTGACTGGCACTACCAACTCTTGAGCTCTGCATAACATATCCACTTAGACCTTGGTGTGACTGGCAACTAACCACTTCTTGAGCCTGCAAATACATATCCCACTTAGACTTGGTGTGACTGGCACTAACCAACTCCTTGAGCCTGCATCACATATCACTTAGACTATTGGTGTGACTGACTACACTAGCTAAGTCTCCTTGAGGTCTCGTGCATACATGATCCACCTTAGCTTGGTGTGTGGCAACTACCATCCCTTGAAGCCTGCATACATATCCACTTGAAGACTGGTGTGACCTGGCCACTACCACTCCTTGAAGCCTGCATACATATCCACTTAGACTTGGTGTGACTGGCAACTCCACTCCTTGAGCCTGCATACACATCCACTTAGACTGGTGTGACTGGCACTTACCACTCTTGAGCCTCATACATATCCACTAGACTTGGTTGTGACTCTGGCACTGACCACTACCTTGAGCCTGCAATACCATAACCACTTAGACTTTGAGGTGTGATGCCTGAGGCATTACCACTCCCTTGAGCTGCATAACAATATCCACTTAGACTTTTTTGTGTGGACTTGCACTACCACTCCTTGAGCCTGTCAATACAATATCCACTTAACTTGGTGCTGACTTTCACTTACCACTCCTTGAAGCCTGCATACATAACCACTAGACTTGTTGACTGGCACACAACTCATTGACCTGCATACAGATCCACTTAGACTTGTGGTGACGGCACTAACAACTCCTTGAGCCTGCATACAACTATCCACTTAACTTGGTGTGACTGCACTACCACCCTTGAGCCGCTATCCAAGTCCACTTAGACTTGTGTGCACTGCACTACCATCCTTGGCCTGCATATCATATCCACTTAACTTGTGTGAGTGGCACTACCACTCTTGAAGCTGCATACATACCCACTTAGATTGTGTGACTGCATAACACTCCTTAGCCTGCATAACATATCCACTTAGATTTTCGACTGGATCTTG
>JAJSRW010001051.1:0-21411 GCA_022414725.1 Microglena sp. YARC | reverse complement strand
ACGAGAGAGATCTTTAGATTGGTGGTGTGGGCAAGTGGTGGGTTTTGGCTCTATATTATTGAGTTGACTGTGGGCTGTGTGTCTTCTTTTTTATGTCGGTGCTGGATTGTGCACGGCCATTTTTTTGTTTGAGTGTGTGTATGATTTTGTGTGGTGTGTGATGGGGTGTGGTGGTGTTGCTGTTATTGGTTTGTGTGGTTTGTGTGTGGTGTGGTGGGCAATGTTGGTGTGTTGGCTGTGGTGGGTGTTGGTTTGGGATAGTGGCTGTTGTTGGGATGGTGTTGGTGTGTTCATATTATGCTTCTTCGTATGGGCCTATTTGTCCCGTTGTTGAGCTGTTGTCTCCACGATGTTTGCCCTTTTCGTGTGTAGCTGTCCAAGTTTTCAGCTTGGCCTCCTTGGTCGGATTTTTTACCTAAAGACTCCCACGAGTTAGCCTCTGTTGGGTACCTACTCCTGAGAGTCTGCCGGTAAAATCGAGGGAGAAGCTGTTTGGCAGCTGCAATTTTCCAAGTAAGTGGCCGCCCATAGAGGCAAGCATTTACAGGTGGGTGTTAGTCATTGGTGGTGGTGTGCTCTGTTTTTTGTTTGCATTGTTTTTGTCGATGGTGTTTGTGAAAGTGTTGGTAATGGGCGTGGGTGTGGTCACGATTAGTGACTTGGGCTTTGCTACCATTCGTGCTGGCTTGTCAACAGCGCATGAGCGTTAAAGGGGGGGGGGGGGGCTCTTGGTGTTTTTGTTTGCATTGTTTTTGTCGGTGGTGTTAGTGAAAGCGATGGTAATGGGCGTGGGTGTGGTCAAGATTAGTGACTTGGGCTTTGCTACCATGCGAGCTGGATTGTCCAACGGCCATGAGCGATATATTGTAGGGTGCTGGTGGTGGTGGTGCTTATGGTTTTGTTCAGATTGGTGGTGTGCGAGTGTGTGTGCTATGCTACCATGCGAGCTGGATTGTCAACAGCTATGAGCGTTATACGTGGATGGTGGTGCAGGTTTATTGGTCGTGTCGTTTGTGCGTGGCCAATATTGGTGATCTGGGCTATGCTACCATGCGAGCTGGATTGTCAACAGCTATGAGCGTTGCAGGTGGATGGTGGTGGTGGTTAATTGGTGTGCGTGGGTGTGTTCAATATTGGTGATCTGGGCTATGCTACCATGCGAGCTGGATTGTCAACGGCTATGAGCGTTATACGTGGATGATGGTGCTGGTTTATTGGTGTGCGTGTGCGTGGCCAATATTGGTGGTCTGGGCTATTCTACCCTGCGAGCTGGATTGTCAACGGCTATGAGCGTTGCAGGTGGATGGTGGTGGTGGTTTATTTATTGGTGCGCGTCGGTGTGGTCAATATTAGTGACCTTGGCTGTGCTACCATGCGAGCTGGCTTATCAATGGCAATGCGTTCAGTGGTGATATCAGTAGGGAACGGCAATATGCTATCATGTCATCGTATGACATCATAAGATGCCGGCAGTCTGACTAGGCTAAAGTTACCATTTACATACAAGATCATATGATGCAGTTTGTATTCTATCATATGATTTCATACTCGCCTTTGGTCAGCATCATATGATGCGCCGGTCCCTAGCGATATGTGGGTGTTGCTGTTGTCTTTCTTTCTTGAGGTTTGTGGTCCTGGGTTGGAACTAGTGCTGGTGCTTGTGGAATCAAGTGTGGTAGGTGGGCTGTGCTGGTGGCAGTGGTGGCTAGGGCGATGGTGGCATGTTCTGAGGAATTGCAACAAATATGACCATCCCGAGTTTCCTCTGTTTCTTGAGGTTTGTGGTGCTGGGTTGGAGCTAGTGCAGGTGCATGTGCTGGTGGAGACAGTGGTGATATTGTGTGTTGTGGTGATGGTCAGTGGTGCAAGGGCAGTGGTGATATCGTCTGAGGAATTGCAACAAACATGACTATCCTGACTGCCCTCTGTTTCTTGAGGTTTGTGGTGCTGGGATGGAGCTAGTGCAGGTGCTGGTGGAAACAAGTTTGATAGGTGGGTTGTGGTGATCAGGGGGTACTACAAAGCGCGCATGGCGGCAACGCGATTCGCCGCTATGCACCGCTTTTTTGAGCCCCACTGCCCGTTTCACACAGTTTTTTTGACGCCCTGTGGGCGCAGCCTGAGTTTTTGCACTTTTCGCACTAGAAAGCGCTGACCAATTTGACAAAATGTAGTACCCTGGTGGTGATGGCAGTGGTGGAAAGGGCGGTGGTGGTATGTTTTGAGGAATTGCAACAAACATGACTAACCTGACCAATTCTCTACCCTCTCTTTCTTGAGGTTTGTGGTGCTGGGTTAGAGCTGGTGCTGGTCCTGGTGGAAACAAGTGTAGTGGGTGGGTTGTGGTGATGGCACTCCGTCAAGTGGCGGGCTCATTTGGAGTCTATTAGGAGACCAGGAAATATATAATCATCATCATTCATTGCCGTCAACAAGCATGACCACCACCACCACACCACCACCACCACACACACTGCACCACTACCACCACCACACCACCCACACCACCACCACACACAACACCACACCACCCACCACCACCACACACACACCACAACCACCCACACCACCATCACACACACACCACACGCACCCACACCACCACCACACCACACCACCCACACCAACCACCACACCACCACAACATTCTGACCACTTGTCAACCCTCTGTTTCCCAGGCACTCCTGAGTTCATGGCCCCCGAGCTGTACGAGGAGCAGTACAACGAGAAAGTGGATGTGTACTCCTTTGGGTTGTGCCTGTTGGAGCTGGTCACACTTGAGTATCCATACGCAGAGTGCAGAAATCCGGCACAGATTTTCAAAAAGGTCACCCAGGGTGCGAACGTAGTGTGTGTGTGGGGGGTGGGGGTGGGGGGGGCGTTGTGTGAGTGTACGTGCTTGCTTTGTTTGTGTGTGTGTGTGTTTTATTTTCAGAAAGGTTTCCCAGGTGCGAATGTAGTTGTGTGGGGGGGGGAGTGGGGGGGGGGGAGAGGCTGCGTTGTGTGTGTGTACGTGCTTGCTTTGTTCGTTTAAGTATGCGTGTGTGCGTTATATTTCCATAAAGGTGACCCAGGGCCATGGTCACTCTAGAGTTCCATACCCAGGTGCGAGCGTAGTTGTGTGTGTGGTGGGGTGGGTGGGTGGGGGGGTACGTGCTTGCTTTGTTTGTGTGAGTGTGCGTGTGTGCGTTGTATTTCCATAAAGGTCACCTAGGGCCATGGTCACTCTAGAATACCCATACCCAGGTGGCAGGTCACCCAGGGCCTTGGTCACTCTAAAGTATCCATACCCAGGTGCCAGGTCACCCAGGGCCATGGTCACTCTACAATAACCATACCCAGGTGCCAGGCCACTGGGGTTGACTCAATTGCACTTGCGGGTGACTGTTTCGTTGCTCTCTAAGTCTAGCTTCTAGGCTACAGTTGAGTTGGCTGCAGTTGAGTAGATAGCACTTGAGAGTTGACAACAGTTAAGTTGAAGACAGTTGAGTAAAGTGCAGTTGAGTTGACAGCACTTGAGTAAACTGCAGTTGAGTTGACAACAGTTGACTTGGAAGATGCAGTGGGGTTGGATCCATTATGAAAGAAATTATGCTTCTCCGATCTTTTGAGAAGATATGATTCTCTGGTCATTTGAGAGAAGATGATTCTCCGACCATCCAACCATTCACACAGAATGCCACCAACCTAAACCTGTGATGAGGATTCTGTTCTCAGGGTATTCCCCTAACCAATTCACCAACCGACCAACCAACCATTCACACAGAATGCCATCAACTTCAACCTGTGATGAGGATTCTGTTTTCAGGGTATTCCCCTAACCAATTCACCAACCAACCAACCATCCAACCATTCACACAGAATGCCATCAACTTAAACCTGTGATGTGCATTTTGTGCACATGCCATTCCCCTAACCAATTCACCAACCATCCGACCATCCAACCATCCACTCAGAAAGCCATCAACCTAAACCTGTGATGTGCATTTTGTGCACAGGCCATTCCCCCAGCCAGCCTAGAGATTGTGATAGATGATGAGTTGCGGACTTTCATCTCCATGTGCCTCACACATGATCATGAGTCACAGCCAGAGGCAAAAACTATATTTTGTGCACAGGGCATTCCCCCAGCCAACCTACCAGCCAACTATCCAATCAGAGAATTAAATCCCATCAAACTAAAGCTATGATGTGAATTCTGTTCCCAGGGTATCCTGTGATGTGGATTCTGTTCCCAGGGTATCCTGTGATGTGGATTCTGTTCCCAGGGTATCCTGTGATGTGGATTCTGTTCCCCGGGCATCCTGTGATGTGGATTCTGTTCCCAGGGTATCCTGTGATGTGGATTCTGTTCCCAGGGTATCCTGTGATGTGGATTCTGTTCCCAGGGTATCCCGTGACGTGGATTCTGTTCCCAGGGTATCCTGTGATGTGGATTCTGTTCCCCGGGTATCCTGTGATGTGGATTCTATTCCCAGGGTATCCTGTGATGTGGAATCTGTTCCCAGGGTATCCTGTGATGTGGATTCTGTTCCCAGGGTATCCTGTGATGTGGATTCTGTTCCCAGGGTATCCTGTGATGTGGATTCTGTTCCCATGGTATCCCGTGACGTGGATTCTGTTCCCCGGGTATCCTGTGATGTGGATTCTGTTCCCCGGGTATCCTGTGATGTGGATTCTGTTCCCAGGGTATCCTGTGATGTGGATTCTGTTCCCAGGGTATCCTGTGATGTGGATTCTGTTCCCAGGGTATTCCCTTCAACAATTAACCAACTGATCATCCAACCAGCCACACAGAATACTACCAACCTAATCCTGTGATGTGGACTCAGTCCTCAGAGTAATCCCCTAACCAATTCACCAACCGACCATCCAACCACCCTCACAGAAAGCCATCAAACTAAAACTGTGATGTGCATTTTGTGCACAGGGCCTAGAGATTGTGATAGATGATGAGTTGCGGACTTTCATCTCCATGTGCATCACGCATGATCATGAGTCACAGTCGCTCGTGTCCACCTTAACCCCCACCCCCACCCCCACTAGATGCCCTGTTATTATTGGGTTTTTGTATCTTCTTCTGCAGTCTCTGTTAGAAGACATAGCGTCAGTTTGAAGGATCTTGCAGTCCAATGCAGGTGAAGGCGGAGTTATGGGGACCGCAAAGGACAGTGGGGACCACTATGGCTTCGACAGGTTCAAGCTAAAACCAGAGATCCAGCTGGCTGAGGATCTTTATTAGAGGCGGAAAGTATATTTTATGCTCCGGGTATTCCCCCTGCCAACCAACTATCCAACCAGACAATCAAAAACCCATGACACTAAATTGTGGTGTGAATTCTGTTCTTGGGGTATTCCCCCTGCCCACCCGCCAACCAACTATCCAACCAGACAATCAAAAACCCATGTCACTAAATTGTGGTGTGAATTCTGTACTCAGGGCATTTCCCCAGCCGGCCCGCCAACCAACTATTCAACCAGAGAATCAAAACCCCATGACATTAACTTGTGATGTGAATTCTGTTCTCAGGGTATTCCCCCTGCCAACCCGCCAACCAACTATCCAACTAGGGAATCAAAAGCCATCAACCTAAACCTGTGATGTGGATTGTTTGCACAGGGCATTCCCCCAGCCGGCCTAGAGAAGGTGGTAGATGATGAGTTTCGGACTTTCATCTCCATGTGCATCACGCATGATCATGAGTCACGGCCAGAGGCAAGGCAGCTCTTGAAGCATCCTTTCTTTGATTTTGTGCGATCAGCAGGGGGAGCTAATGGCAAAGGTGTGTGGCTGGGGGTGAAGTTTGTTGGGCTGATGAGGGGTGTGGTGAAGAGAAGTGTCTTGATGTGTTGTGGGTGGGGTGAAGAGAAGTGAGGTGGGTTGTGGGTGTGGTGTGCATCATGCATAAGCATGATACACGATCAGAGGCAAGGCAGCTCTTGAAATATCCCTTCGATTGTGTGCGATCAGCTAACGGTTAAGGTGTGTGGTGGGTTGAGGTCGGGTGGAATGGGGTTTGGTCGGGTGGGGTATGGTTGGGTGAGGTGTGGGGTGGGGGGACTCAGCAGGGGGAGCTAATGGCAAAGGTGTGTGGTGGGTTGAGGTTGGGTGGAATGGGGTTTGGTCGGGTAGGGTATGGTTGGGTGAGGTGTGGGGGTGGGGGACTCAGCAGGGGGAGCTAATGGCAAAGGTGTGTGGTGGGTTGAGGTTGGGTGGGATGGGGTTTGGTCGGGGTGGGGTATGGTGTGGGGTGGGGGGACTCAGCAGGGAGAGCTAATGGCAAAGGTGTGTGGTGGGTTGAGGTTGGGTGGGATGGGGTTTGGTCGGGTGGGGTATGGTGTGGGGTGGGGGGACTCAGCAGGGAGAGGTAATGGCAAAGGTGTGTGGTGGGTTGAGGTTGGGTGGGATGGGGTTTGGTCCGGTGGGGTATGATTGGGTGAGGTGTGGGGTGGGGGGACTCAGCAGGGGGAGCTAATGACAAAGGGCTGTGGCTGGGGGTGGGGTAAGGAGGGGCGTGGTGACGGGTGGTGAATATAAGTGGGGTATGGTGGGGTGGGGTGAATAGAAGTGTAGTGATGTGAGGTGGGGTGTGCATCACGCAGAATTATGAGGCACTGTCTGAGGGAGCTCTTACAGCACCCTTTCTTCGATTGTGTGCGATCAGCAGGGGGTGCCTACGGGAAAGGTGTGTGACTGGGGGCGTGGTTTGTTGGGCTGATGAGGGGCGTGGTGGTGCGTGGTGAAGAGAAGTGTGGTGGGGTGTAATGAGGGGTGAGTGGTGTGTGGTGAAGAGATGTGTGGTGGGGTGTGATGAGGGGTGGGTGGTGCGTGGTGAAGAGAAGTGTGGTGGGGCGTGGTGATGTGTGGTGGGGGTGGCGCGAGAGAAGTGTGGTGGGGCGTTGGTGATGTGTTATGGGGTGGCGTGAAGAGAAGTGTGGTGGGGTGTGGTGATGTGTGGTGGGGTGGCGTGAAGAGAAGTGTGGTGGGGTGTGGGTGGGGTGTGCATCACGCGCGGGCATGATACACGGCCAGAGGCAAGGCAGCTCTTGAAGCATCCTCCTTCAATTATGTGTAGGGAACGGCAACACTATCATGTCATCATATGATGCCGTTAGTCTGACAAGGCTAAAGTTACCATTTGCATACAATATCATATGATGCAGTTTGTATGATGTCATACTCGCCTTTGGTCAGTATCATATGATTTGCTGATCCCTAATTGTGTGCGATCAGCAGGGGGTGCTAATGGCAAAGGCATGTAGTTGGTAGAGTTGGTTGAGGTGGGGTGGATTAGGGTTTGGTCGGGTGGAATGGGGTTTGGTCGGGTGGGGTATGGTGAGGTGGGGTGTGGGGTGGGGGCACTCAGCAGGGGGTGCTAATGGCAAAGGCATGTTGGTAGAGTGGGGTGGAATGGGGTTTGGTCAGTTTTGGTGTGGGGTATGGTGAGGTGGTTGGGGTGTGGTTGTGTGTGTGGGGGGGGGGGGGGGGGGGGGGGCTCACCCCCATACTCACCGCCTTTCCCCTGTGCCTGTGTGAGCAGTACACCTCTTAACAAGTGTACACTCACCCTCATACTCACTCACTGCCTGCCCCTTTGCCCATGCGTGCAGTACAACTATTGACACATGTATACTCACGCTCATACTCATTCACTGCCTGCCCCTTTGCCCGTGTGTGCAGTACAACTCAACTCGAACAACTCGTACGGACAGAACCTGAATAGTGTGACAAGCCATGCACAGCCGTCCGACACAGCCAGCCTGTCAAACTTAGTCGCTTACCCAACCTCGACTGCCCCTGCACCTGTGGCTCTTCCCCCTGACGCACCCCAAGGCTTGGCGGTCGCGCCAACCTCGCCCACCCCGGGGGGCATGCCCTTAGGTGTGCCCCCCCCAGCCCCCATCCCACTGTGCTACAGCACTCAGAGTGGGAGCAGGGGGCCAGGGGGGCAGGCCCCCCCATGGGAGGCGAGGAAGTAGCCAGTTCCAGGCCAGTAGATCCCGCGGCCACGGCAGCTGCCGCCAACATCCTGAACGTGGTGGCTGCTGCTGCAGCAGCGAACTCTACCGCATCGATGGTTGTGTCAGTTCCCCACCGGGACCCGCTGCTTTGGTCAGGAGACGGTTTCAACCCTTCCCCCGTCATGAACCCCTCGAGCAGCGAGTCCAAGCCAACTGAGCTTAACTTGCACGCAGACCAGCCCCCCCCTGGAGAGGGGGAGGGGGACCTGGCAGAGGAGGACGTCCTCTTTGATGGTCCCAATGGGTTTGAGTTCTCCCCCTCCCCACAGCGCAGTGGGCCTGTTCAAGGGGATAGCGATGGTGAAGGAGGTAAGAGAAGTCCTGTTCCTTACTCCTTGCACAGTTGGCGGCTAGGTTACTAAGAGATGAATAGGAGGACGTCTTGTTTGATGGTCCTAGTGGGTTTGAGTTCTCCCCCTCCCCTCAGCGCGGTGGGCCTGTTCAAGGGGATAGCGATGGTGAAGGAGGTAAGAGAAGTCCTGTTTCTTACTCACTGCACTGTTGGTGGCTAGGTGACTAGAAGGTGACAACCTTGTGCCCATGTTTGAACCATTGAGTTAGTTGTTGGTTGGCCCCAGCACAAGCGGACGGGCTACCCCCCTCAACCTCACGCCTCGTCTTAAGGCGTAGCATATATTCATTTATGCATTACATTTTATGCATCCAATGTCCCACGCCACAGCTTTTCTTTTCAGCTACAAGCAGCAGCATCTAGACAGCTCAGCCAGCCAAACCTGTAGCAACATAGTGCATCTCGAAGCTGACAGAATCAGCTTTCCAGTACTGTTGACATTCTGGGGCTTAGCCCAGTGGCTGGCTCAGGAAGCTGCCTAGAAGCTGCTGCTTGTAGCTGAAAAGAAATCCCACGTCACACATGCTCTTGCAGAAGCAGAGACTAGCTCGAGAACCACCCCTCGTCCCAGGTCCCTGTTTCCAAGTCCCATGTCCCACATCCCCAGAGCTTCGTCCTATTCCCCCTCGTTGCGGCAGCAGCAATCCTCATGGTGGCGCTGTCGGCGTGGTGGTATAAGCAAACACTTGATGATGGTCAGTATGAATTAAACACACTGAGTGTTGTCCCAGGTCCCCGTTTCCACGTCCCACGTTCTCATTCCCAAGTCACCAGAGGTCCGTCCAAGTCACCAGAGGTCCGTCCTATCCCCCAGGTCCCCTGAGTGTATTCCCACATCTCCACGTGCCTTTGCAGAAGCAGAGACTAGCTCGAGCACCTTTCCTCGTGGTGGCGCTGTCGTTGTGGGTGTATAAGCAAACACTTGGTGATGATCTCTATGAATTAAACACACTGAGTTTAGTCCCAGGTCCCTGTTTCCACGTCCCACGTCCTATGTCCCACATTCCCACAGGTTTTTCCTATTCCCCCAGGTCCCCTGAGTGTATTCCCACATCCCCACATGCCCTTGCAGGAACAGAGGCTAGCTCTAGCACCACTCCTCACGGTGGCGCTGTCGCGTCTGTGGGTGTTCAAACAAAAACTTGATGATGGTCCCTATGAATTAAACACACTGAGTGTTGTCCCCGTTTCAAAGTCCCACGTCCCCACTCCCACGTTCCCAGAGGTTTGCCTTATTACCCCACGTCCCTCGTCCTATTCCCCCTCATCACATGCCCCCACAGTTGCGTCCTATTCCCCCACTTCCCTTGTCCAGTGTCCCCTATACAATGTCCCACATTCCCAGAGGCTTGTCCTATTCCCCCACGTCTCAAGTCCCCTGAGTTTATTCCCACATGCCCACATGCTCTTATCCCACATGCCCACATGCTCTTATTCCCACATGCCCACATGCCCACATCCCCCCACGTCTCAAGTCCCCTGAGTTTATTCCCACATGCCCAAATGCTCTTGCAGAAGCAGAGGCTAGCGACAGCAGCAATCCTCATGGTGGTGCTGTCAGTGTGGGTATTGACATCAACCAGCAACAGCGCTTGAGACTGAACTGCCGCAACAATAAGCAGGACGAGGCAATGCTCAGCTTTTCCATGTCATTCGTCAACCACAACGGTATGGAGTGTGTAGAATTTAATAAGCCATGTACTAACCAATTTAATTAGCAACAATTAGCCAGGCTCAGCTTTTCCATGTCATTCGTCAACCACAATGGTAGTTACACAGAGTTCCCACAATATTGAGATCAAGGGGGGTGGGGGTGGGGGGCAAGGAAAATAATTTGCACTGCATCATCAATATGGATAGGGAATCTCAAGTACATCTCGATACCGTCGAGTTCATGTCAAAACACCGGGGGGGGGGGGGGGGGCGGGGATTCAGTTGTTGTCCTTGTTATTATGGTGGTGGTCACCATCGCTGTTATCGTGGTGGCGGTCACCATCGTTATTGTTATTGTTGGATATGTCGATATCGTCAGAGATTTTTTCCCCCGCTATATATAGTGTTCGCTTCTTTTGGCACTGTTTTGGCCCAATTGCTACAAAGACCCCAAATCTATGGCCCTAATTGGCCAGACAAAGCTATAAGGACGCTGTCCCTGGAGGAGGCCCTAACCCATAAAGTTATAAAAACAAAACTTCTGAACTGAAAACAAAATCCCTGGTTGTCGTTAACGGCAGTACCAGGACCACACTAGGCAAGGCAGTACAAGTTATGATGGGTTATATTGTTGTATGTTGGTATCGTTTTGTCATCATCACCACTACCTACTATCCCTCACCCATTCCCCCAATTTTGTCTATATTCAAGGCAAACTCAGCCATGGATACTAATCCTATGCCATTGATTTAATTTGGATTTATAGGCTTTTTTGAAAGAGATGGCTCATTTTTGGTGTAGCCCCCTCTTCAATGCGGCGGGAGGGATACCCCAGGGATACCCACTTGTCAGTCTGTGTGACTGTCTGACCAAGACGAGGCCTGACACGTCAGCTAACAGTCTCGTAACTAAGTCGCTTCCGTTACTACCTGTCGCTCCGTTGCAAACACTCTCCGTCAATTTTTAGCGTCGCTTGCGACGCTGCATACAACTTACCATGTCCATCCTACCAACACCAAACCACTCAGTACTGCACAGGCACGCGAAAAAACTGTTTTAAGGAGGTGGCTCATTTTCCATCCTACCAACACCTACCATGGCTCATTTTCATCCTACCAACACAAAACAACTGTATGCTGCACAGGTACTCGAAAGAAGGTTGGCTTCCTGTACAACCTGGATGAGGATGAACCGCACGACATCGCGCATGAAATGGTCGAGAACCTGTCTCTCAATGTTGAGGAGGCTGACTTCATCGCATCAATGATCCAAAGAGAGGTGGGTGGGTGGGGAGTACATGTGGGCACTGTGGGTGGGCACTACAGGTGGGTACTGTGGGTGGGCACTTCAGGTGGGTACTGTGGGTGGGCATTACAGGTGGGTACTGTGAGTACCATTGGTGGGCACTACATGTGAGCACTGTGGGCACTACATGGAGCACTGCGAGTGGGCACTGTGGGTGAGCACTGCAGGTATGCACTCCCATGCACTGAAGCTTGCATAATCAGATATAATATGGCAAGGTCATCAAATAGCTCCTGCCTCATTGCTGTTCCACTGGGAAAGAGTTGGGTGGGCGCTCACTCCTCCTCCTTGTCAACCTTCCAACTCTCTACTTCTTACCCCTCCCCGCCCACCCCCCACCCCGCTTCTCCTCCTCAACCCCTGGACACTCCTCCTCAACCTTCCAACTCTGTACTTCTGCCCTCGCAAGTGTTCCCTCCTCCCTCCTCCTCAACCTTCCAACTCTGTACCACTGACCATGCAGGTGTTTCAACTGTCACAAGACAAGGCTAGCGGGGGGTTAGCCCGATCCCTACGGGTGGACGTAGGCCCACAGGGGGGGGCCCAGACCGTGACACAGCAGTCTGACCACGCTGAGCTGGAAAATGGAATCTTGCAAGTACATTTGCAAGACAGCGTTTTCCCTCCCCGTGTCCAGCTGCCCGATCCCACGCCAATGCCCGCCTCTGCCTCTACACATGCGCCTGCGTCAGTACCCGCGCCACAAGCTGACCCAACCCATACACGAGCACCCGCTCCCCACCTCCGCCACTGAGCCTGCACTTGCTCTTGAAAGGGTGCAGTCGGAGTTTGCAGAGGCAGGCCAGCTAGCGCCACCCCCTTCTCCTCTGTCAGCACCGAATCCAACACCCGCCCCGGCCCCTGCCCCTTCACATGCGCCAACCCCTGAAGCCACTTCGGCAGCCTTTGCACAGATGTGGGATGTAGGGCCTCCTGCACCGGCACCAGTGCCCGCACCAGCACTATCAGCACCCGCGCCAGCACTACCGGCACCAGTGCCGGTGCCAGCACTAGCAGCATCCGCGCCAGCACTATCGGCACCAGTGCCAGCTCTACCAGCTCCAGCACTATCAGCGCCAGCACTACCGGCACCAGTGCCGGCACCAGCACTATCAGCATCCGCGCCAGCACTATCAGCACCAGTGCCAGCACTACCAGCGCCAGCACAATCAGCACCAGTGCCAGCACTATCAGCACCAGTGCCAGCACTATCAGCACCAGTGCAAGCGCTATCAGCTCCAGTGCCAGCGACATCATCTCCGGCACCAGTGCCCGCGCCAGCACTATCAGCACCAGTGCCATCGTCCCCTGCCCCAGAGGAGCAAGGCAGCTCCGAGGTGTCGGAGTATGAGGAGGAGGAGGAGAAGGACTCTTCTTGCTTCTTCTAGGCCTGAGGACTGGGGGCTTGAACACCTCCTGTGCAACAGGACCAGCACCCGTCCCAGCACCAGGACCCCCTGCCCCCAAAAGAGCAAGGCAGCTTTGGGGGGCTGGTGAATAAGGAGGAGGAGAAGGACTCATCATGCTTCTCCTAGGCCTGGGGACTGTTGGGTCCGCTCCTCCTGTGCACTAGCACCTGCCCCAGTACCAGGACCCGCTGCCCCAAAAGAGCAAGGCAGCTTTGGGGGGATGGTGCATGATATGGAGAAGGACTTATCATGCTTCTTCTAGGCTTGGGGACTGGGGGGTGGAAGCTACAGAGTGCAGTACTCATCAGAGCCTTGGCGATTAGGGATTACTCCCTCCTGCATCCATAGAGCACAAACCCCTGCACCCGCCCCAGCACCAGGACCCGGTGCTGGGCTGGTGCATGAGGAGGAGAAGGACTCATCATGCTCCTTCTAGGCCTGGGGACTGGTGGGTTGGAAGCTACTGAGTGCAGTACTCACATGAGAGCCTTGGCGATAAGGGAGTGCTCCCTCCTGCGTTCATAGAGCACCAACCCCTGGGCTGAGCACTTGGGCTGCACACCTCCTCTGCACAAGGACCAGGACCAGGATCCCCAGGACCTGCTGCCCCGAAGGAGCACGGCAGCCTTGGGGGTCTGGTGAATGAGGAGGAGAAGAACTTATCATGCTTCTTCTTGGCCTGGAAACTGGTGGGTTGAGCTCCTCCTGTGCATCAGAACCAGCACCCGCACCAGCACCAGGAACCCCTGCCCCAAAGAAGCGGGGCAGCTTTGGGGGTCTGGTGAATGAGGAGGAGGAGACGGCTTTAAATATCGTATTTCGTCTAGGCCTGGGGCCTGTTTTGGCTGAGCACCTCCTGTGCACCATTGGAATGCCTGCCATGTCAGCTTTCATACGCACTAGCTAGCTTCAGGTTTGGTCCATGGACAGGTAAATGGAGCTGCCTAGAAGCTGCCACGTGGAAGGAAAAACATTGAAAGGTTCAGCTCTTGGGGGTTGGGCGTGAACCCGACCCCCAACCCCATGCCCACCCCTACTTCCCACATCCATCCCACCTTGCTCACCAAGTCTACCCCCTCTCCCCTCGTTGCGGCCACAGTCCTTTGGTGATGTGCGCTCATTGCCCCAGACAACCTCCCAGCGAGGCATGGTGCTTGTCTCCTACTACGATAGGGCAGATTGGGCAAGTCCCTGATGCCTATTTTGCTACATCTGGACTGTAGCATACACAGCCATGTGCACCGGCAGGTGTGCCTGACTGTCTGACAGGATATGGCTGGACTACAGCATACACACAGACAGGACGCATTTCCACACTCATAGTGTGTGCTAGTGTGCTGCGCAAATTTATAATTTGACATTCGCATTTAGCTGCTGGCATTTCTGTTAGATGGGGGCAACATGGGAATACTTCTATATTTTTTCCGCTTCTGAAAGGGGGTTGAGGGGCGGAGCGGGGGAGTCTCAGAGTAGTGGATGGTTTGACCAAAACGGGGTCCTAGGTAGCAATCGCTACTGATAGTGGTTAAAAAGCTCTGATTATATTTAGGGGGTCTTCGCCATCCTCACATTCACCCAAAGGCTATATGGGCAGTATTTGTGCGCAACACGTCGCAAATTGGGCGACTCGGTACGACCCCTGTGCGACGCGCTGCACGTGGGGCTCCGCGCTTCGTGCTCCGCCCTATACCGTGCTACGCCACAATCCTGAAATCAGGTTTGCTTTGCAACTTTGCTTCACGACTGGGCCTACAGAAAGCTAAAAGAAAATGGCTGTGTGGGCCCTTCCCACCTGGTGATAATTGCTAATGCGTGGACCCCCTCTATATAATTATATGTATATAGTATAGTATACTGTCAGTACAACCAGGCCTTACTGATTTGAGCACCTTGGGTGCATACTTGCTTTGTTCATTCTGCTTGTTGCACCGCCTTAACTTGCTTGCAACCTGGCAACACAAATATTAAGGGAGCGGCAACATGATATCATGACATCATATGATGCTGACAGTCTGACTAGTTACCATATTAAATTCAATATCATATGATGCAGTTTGTATGATACTCTGATATCATACTCACCTTTGGCCAACATCATATGATATGCCGATCCCTACAAACATAGATTATGCCGGTAGTTAGAGCTTGTGTCGTTGCATGCACATATCAAATGGGGGTGGGAGCTTGTTCTGCATTAGCGTCCTTAGATAAGCAGAAATGTGGGCCGGGTAAATGCAGGGTTCGGTAATGCAGGAAACGGGCGGGATAGTTACATGCCCGTTTCCTGCATAATTGGAAACCGTAAGAAACAATCGGGCCCAGGAATTTTTTACATGGATGCACGGTTGTTCAGCCAACTCTGGGCTGCTCACCGCCTTCCAATTCCAAGTCCCCCCCAAATGCACAGAAACTAGGGAGCCTACGAAGTGGATTTGGCAGTTTAAAGGGCAGGAGAAATGCATTGCAGACGGGAGCTACTGTCAACGAAGGCTATGAAGTTTGCATGTTGCACCTCACAAATCTGTAGGGTTGGATGGATTGGATTGTTCCATGCTTTTTCAGCCAACTCTGGGCTGCTCACACGATTCCATTCCAGAGTCCTCCCCCAAATGCATTGGAACTAGAAGAGCCTACTAAGTGGATTTGGCAGTTTAAAGGGCAGGAGCAGATCATTGCAAGAACGGGAGCTGGGATAGTCCCAACGAGGGCCGCGGAGTTTGCATGTTGCAACTTCACCACAATCTGTAAAAGGTTGGATGGAATGGATTGTTCCATGCTTTTTCGTGCCACTCTTGGCTGCTCACCGCCTTCCTATTATCCCCAATTCCCCCCAATGCATGGAAACTAGGGAGCCTACTAAGTCGATTTGGCAGTTTGTCGCCGTCTGCAGGGTTGGATGGGAAATCTACTAGGCCAAGCCAAACTGTATCAGGACGTTAGCCTCTGGAACCCCAACGAGACCACGTCAACCCTGTATGATTGATTGCATGGTCAACAGCCCTTCAGGCAGCTAAATGTCTGCGTCTGTCTGTCTCTGCCCACCTGTCGAATAGGCCTTCAGGCTGCCAACATGTCTGCGGGCAGAGTAAACCTGTGTAGGAAATTTTGAATTTGAATTGTTACATAGACATGAGGAGGATAAACACTACTGCACCAAACTCCTGTAGAATTTGAACTACCCCATAGCTTGTTTAACTATCTTGCCAGCTACGGGACTTCTATAAATCTACCTTTCTTACTTCTGGCTGAAAAGTAATGCACCTGTGCCACTGTGTACAACTGTAAGAGATGTACCAGCATGTTACAGGACCGCCCCCTTCATATGACAGTGTGTGTACATGTATGCAACATTGCATTAATCATCTGACAGGCCATTGGTTACAGTCCAGGGGTAGGCCAAAATAGGCTATAAGGCGACCTGCCGAGCCACACTGCCAATGGGTGTGGCACATTTCGGCAATCGAACTCGGTTACATGGCTGGCCAGTTCTAGACAGCTTGCCTTCTTCGGTAAGCAACATAATCAAAGCATTATTTTAAGTAATTAGTATATTATCAAAACACAATCAAAAAAAAATTGCGGTCCACATATGTGTGGCTACACACAATTGGAACATAGAACCTCTCGGAGCAGTTGTGCCTTACTAATTTTCATTGTCAATTGGGCAGACGATTATCAACCGAAGCCAAGACACTTAACACATCCAGGGTGGATCTTCCCATACGGTGTATCCTTCAATATCAAACGCCAATTCTAACTAAATCCCTCTGTGCCGCTGGTTTGTGTAGGGAAAACCACCATCCTGGGGTGAAATACCTTGACAAATTAAACAATATATATAATAAAATATAATAAATATAGACAAATAATATAAATAAAATAAAATAATGAGCAATCGCAACTAAGCTAGGAAGCAACAATATGCCGGTTAATCTTAATAAAGGATTCATGAGATCCGCAAAACAGCGGGCAGGTTGGGAACTTGATGGTAGGAAAAACGTTAGCCTTAACTTAGGTACTTCAACTTGTTACATGGTTACAGCTTTTAAGGCTGCTCGCCGTCGTCTGCAGTAACAAAATCGAATTCGAATATAGGAACTTGGATGTAATGGGCTCTCAGCCACTGTCAAGGCTTGGTTCAACTGCTTGCCAGTCTGGCGGTCCTGGAGCCAATATGGAAATCAGCATATAAATATGTGGGGTTGTTAGGAGTAAACAAATCCCATCCCAGAACGTCTGAGCAGTATTGTGTAGTAAGCCGAGATTTGGGTCAGACACTGGCCTGCCTATGACAAGTAAGTACCCCTTGTCTCGGAACTTCATGGAGGCCATTATGGTATTGTTGACCAAGACAAGCTCTATTCACAAGCACCCGGGGGGAGGGGGCTTCCTTGTACTCTTCAAATCGGTTCAATTGCTTAATTCAAGCAACGAGGCAAAAAAGCAAAGAACGCAAGAAAGTGAAGCATAACACTTTTCAAACTGTATATCCACTTATAAGTTATAACGGTATTGCCTCCCTGTTTTTTCGTGGGGGAGTGACGAATGGAAGACTAGTGAGCGAAGCTCAGAGAAAAACCATGCAACATATCCGGCTCAATCCAAGAAATGGCTTCTTTTTAGATTTAGGAGCTGAAAGCTCCATGTAACAATGAAATCTAACTAGGTGTGGCCAGTGGCCCACCTTGCATTCTAGATGACTATGTGTCCGCCTGATTAGTGTCGGAAACCTTTCCAATTGTGGTGAGAATCATCCACCATCAAACATCCGTCCTTCAGTAACCCAACTCTACAATTCCCTGGTTTCAGTGGGGTATTGCCGGGGGGAAATTGGAATTGGGAATACGATGAGCAGGAGAAACCGGAATTTAAGTTCGTTTGATTACACGGGTACAACGCGCAACGGTCTTGCGGTGCAGAGTTAACACTGCTGGTATAACTGCTAACTCGGAACACCACCCTCTTTGAAACAGTAATACAACTCACTGATTTTAGCCCGGAGTTGGCTGAAAAAGCAATGTCAAATCCAACCCAACGTCAAACTGGTCCAAGTTCAATCAGGACTGTCCCATTGCCTCCGCTGGACAAGTCCTTGAACTGCCTAATCCGCTTAGTGGTGCTCCAGGGTTTTCAGGAGCTGCGTCCCGTGTGTCTACCTGGTTTTCCCGGTGGTTTAGCATGGGGGGGGGGGGGGGGGGGGGGGGGGGGGGGGGGGGGGGGGGGGGGGGGGGGGGGGGGGTTATGGGGACTTCGACTGTGGCAGCCCATGAGTTTGGCTGAGAACATGTAACAGTGTTCATTCAAGCCCAATCCCTTCGGGGTCCTTCTCCCTAGAGGTTGGGGAGCCAGACGTCTAGGGTGCCGATTTTGATACAACCACACACAACATAATCTATAGTTAATCTTGATTTCTCGAGGTTGGGCAAGTCCCACTTGCCTATTTGGGTACCCTGGACTGTAAAAACGGTAAGACGACACAAGCAATAAACATCATTAGGATATGGTGACAATGCTAGCTCCGGCTGCGCTGTGGTTCCTTAACTTCACGTCCCTGTGAGTGACTGTATTGGGGTATCAACGGATGTATCAATTTCAAATTTTCATTAGGGTTAGTCCTAAGGGCCTATTACTCATAGGAGTAAGTTTATATGCCGTTTACTTCAAGCCCAGACAAGTCCTATCAGGCGTTGCAAGCGGGAGTATGTTGGCAAACGGAACGAAAGGTGGCAACAATGGAGCTGACCGACAGCTCGAAGTTAGTTTCGCGACCGAGTTGGATACTTCAGGCACCTCAAGATTTTTTCGGTCGGACGGACAAATGGGTCAAAACATGGGGGCTTCCCGCCCCCTTGAAGAGGGGGCTTCCGCAAAAGAATTACCCAATAAAAACGTAGCGCACGTTAAACATTCAGCCGATTAAAACATTTGCAGCTCATACGCCAAAACAAGTATAACGGTTATACAACTCATTAAGGCTATACAACAAATATCGTTAATATGCTAGAGTAATGGAACCTAACGGTATATCGCCTGATACATAAACAATGTAAAAACGGTATGCAACTCATAGCAACAATAATAACGGCTTATACCAAGGCATACAGCCAATAAACGAACAGGGTAGTTGCCTGTAGTAAATGGCCTACGGTATACGACTGATACATATCCGCCTGTGAAACCGGTTGCAAGCAAACAATATAACGGGCCTTATTATACAAAGGCATACAGCTAATAAAACGAAACAGTAGGTGCCTGTTAGTATGACTCCGGTATAAGTGACTTGATACATAAACGCCCTTTAAACGATTTAAAAATCATACAGGCTCATAAGCAAACAGTCCTACTACGGCTTGTGCAACTCATACGGCTTACACAGTGAAACGGTGTGTGCTTGAAGTTGACCTAAAAACGGTAATGACTGCATTATACGATAGGGACCAAAGCGAATCAACATGATTTGACCAAAAGGAGAGTATGATGTCAAATAGTACCATACAAAGGACAAGGTTTCCCCCCCCCAAAATAGGTACCATATCAAAGGACAAGGTCAACAAAGTACCATACAAAGGACAAGGTCAAATAGTACCAATACAAGGACCATAGGTCAAATAGTACAATAAGGACCAGCGAATCAACATGATATTGTCTAATTACAATTAAGCAGTTAGTCCAAGTGGAATCCCCTGGGGGTCCACTCGCCCAAAGTATGAGGCAGCTTAAAAATAAAAAGCAGCCTAATACTGTCGCGGTATTGGTGGAAGCATAAACAACAAATGGTGAAGCATAAAGTCTACTGGAACACCGCGAGGGTGTACTGAACTCCGTGCTTTAAACAAAAAGAAAAAGCACTCACAGCAAAAACCCCATTTACATCAGGGTTTGTGTTTCGAGGGACAAAATAAACCAAAACTCCCAACCACCGTTTTGGTTGGCGTAGGTATATAAATTGGTCTATAAATGGTCTATAATATGGTAAACTTCAGAACAACCAGAAGGCTGTTTATCAATATGATATATATTGCCCGTTACGTCTTATTGCTATATACGTATCTTGCATGTTACGTCATAATTTGTTATATACGTCTATAAACGGTATAAAACCTTACACTTTGGAGAAAACATTCAGCGCCAATCAAATCAGTCTGCCACTATCAATTCCCACTTTAGGCGCTTGACACAGAAAACCTGACAGACCCTGAGGGTCTCGTTTTCCATTTAAAGACATAAAAAATATGCAAATTTGTCCAAAATACGCGCAGCACATCAACACATTCATCATTCCATTTCACCAACTGTTTTCCCACAATGGGGGAAAAAAAAAAAAAAAGTACTGCCTGAATCGCCCTATCCAGTCCCTCAGGGTCTCTTTTTCATGGGGGGGCAGGTCGTCAACCTTGTCATTGCAGTCTGACAGCTCTGTTGACAATGAAGAGCTAAGGGCGCGTGCATCATCACGACCCGGCAAAGGGGAATAGGCCTCCTGCGAAGAGTGGGTTGTGAGTTGGGGTTTGAGTTGGGGGGGGGGGGAGGTCATCAACCATGTCATTGCAAGTCTGTCAGCTCTGGTTGAACGAGAGCTAGGGCGCGTGCAACACTCACGGAACCAAGCAAAGGGGTAGGCTCCTGCAGAGTTGGTTGTGAGTTGGGGTTTGAGTTGGGGGAGAGGAAGAGGACAACAACCTTTTTTCGTTGCAGTCCGACAAAGCTCTGTTGACATGAGAGCAAAGAAGGGTAGCTCCTGTGGGACAGGAAAGGAAGGAAAGAAAGAAAGGCTTAACCAAGTAACCATCCAGGACCGAGAAACTCGCCTCTACTAAAGACAGAGATGAGCTATTGATGCATGAATAAAAAAAGCGGACCTAAGGAAGGCTTACCAATCAGGACCCATAGAAACATGCTACCCTTGGATAACGTTTGTAAGCCAAATGCAAATATACCAGAGCGCAAGAACAAAAAAGGAAAAAAGACAAAAAAGGTAAGGGCTTACCATCAGGAACCAATAGAACATGGCTACCCCTCCGCCTACCTCTTTGGATCGTGTTAGCAATGCAATAATCAACCCAGGAGCGCAAAAGAACAAAAAAGGAAAAAGACAAAAAAGGAGGGCTTACCATCAAGGACCAATAAGAACATGCTACCCTTGGAAACGTTGTAGCCAATGCAAATAATCAACAGGAGCGCAAAAAGAAACAAAAAAGGAAAAAGACAAAAAAGGAGGGCTTACCATCAGGACCATAGAACATGCTACCCTTGGAAACGTTGTAAAGGCAATGCATAATCAAACCAGGAGCGCAAAAGAACAAAAGGAAAAAGACAAAAAGAGGGCTTCAACCATCAGGACATAGACATTGCTAAAACCCTTGGAAACGTTGTATGCCAATAGCCAAATAATTCAACCAGGGAGCGCAAAAGAAACAGAAAAGGAAAAAAAGACAAAAAAGGAGGGCTTACCATCAGGACCATAGAACAATAGGCTACCCTTGTGAAAAACGTTGTAGCCAATGCAAATAATCAATCCAGAGGAGCGGCAAAGAAACAAAAGGAAAAAACGAAAGGAAGGCTTAGCCATCAAAGACCATAAGAACATGCTAGTCCTCTTGGAGAACGTTGTAGCCAAAATGCAAATAATCAAACCAAGGCACTCGACGAAAGAACAAAAAAGGGAAGACG
>JAJSRW010001050.1:10000-40633 GCA_022414725.1 Microglena sp. YARC | reverse complement strand
GGAGAGAGATAAATCCTACGTTGGAAGACACGTGAACGGGTAGTACCTCTCGAAGCGGAGATTCCAGCGTCAGGTTGGCTGCGTCTACACTTGAATGCCAGGTGGCGTTCCCTCTTGCGTCCGAATCCCGTCCCATTTGCGGCGCCTCGGAAGTGCCATGCGAACTCGGTTAGTCCTCCATGGTTTACAGCACGATGTCGCAAGAGTGCGAATATGCGTGGTTGATTGTATTCGTTTCCATGATTGTTATTGTCACTTGTGCAAGTTGCAAGGATCTTGGAAACATGAACATTACGAGAGAATTGATGAGTACCTTAGTAACTTTAATTGGCGTGGACATTCCATTTATTATAATCTTGATTTATGCCCACGTAAACATGGGGCCCACCCATTACACGGCCCTGCGGCTGATGTGTGATGAATCCGTGCTAAATAGCTGAAGTGCCCTAGGAGAATTGATTCGTTCATTGTGCTTAATGTCTGCATAGTTCGCCTCGATTTGTACGACAATTCCATTCCAAACTATGTTGCGCTTGATTGGATGGTACCGAATTTAAATGATGAAAATTTTGCCAATATTGTAGCTTTTGGCCCCAAAAGCTCAAACCTTAGCTCCTTTTCTTGAATTGCGATGCTCATATGTGAGTTCTGGGCGTGAAAGAAAAATAGGGTATAAAGCAAATAAAGTCTTATAATTGGATATATCTATACAATGTTTCGTTCTTTTGTGGATTTGAAGTGAAACTGAAAAGTAGGTTGTGACACACACACACACACACGGACACATAGTTTTGCCAGGCTAATACCTCAATCAAAAAAATAAGGGCGCCTGGAGGCGCGTCCCCAAATGAAAATGTCTTATATTTGGGATATCTTATATCCAATGTTTCGTTTTTTTTTGTGATTTGAAGTGAAACCTGAAAAGTAGGTTGTGAGGGGACGGACACACACACACACGGACAGTTTTTGACAGGCTAATCCCTCAATAAAAATAAGATTTTTTTCATTCGGGTAAAATTTGTAATTTTTTTTCATTCGGGTATAAAGGCGCCGTCCCGAATGAAAATGTTCAATAATCAAGAATTTAATTAAGAAATTTACATTCGGATTTAATTCGGAATTTAATTGATAATTGTATTTATATACATCCTGAATATACCCATGTTTAATTAATTGAATGAATTATTCATTAGCAACACGATTACAATGAATGAAAATTATTTTGTTAAAGTCATTGATTACTATTTAATTAATTACATAATAATTAAATTATATTTAATAATTGTTACTTTATTAATAATTATATTAATTAATTGTATTAATTCATGAATTCATTAATTAATATGTTTTAATTAATTTTGTAGAATCAAAATTGAATCGTTTGGACTTGAATTGAATGCATTTAATTGATTTGAGTTGTATTCATTTGAATTCAATATATTTGGATTTAATTGAATTGATATCGATGGATGTAGCTTTGTTTACTGTGAAGTAACGACAATTGACATTTTGTAGGGTTGTTACATTTGAAGTGGTATTAAAGGTGCCTGGAACTGTCTTGTAGATGGGCTTTATTTGCAAGCATCTGATGCACACAAAATGTAACCAATCAGAGGAATGGTTGATTTTGGGGAATTTGTTCGGTCAGCCGCATACAAGCTTGATGTGGCTTCATTCCAACATGTATGGCAATTAATTGGGGACCCCAGGACACAAGCCGCTTGTTACCTATACAATATCGTATTACGAGATCGCAGTGTGATATCGCGGTCTGAATGTGTTTTGCCAATTAGGTTGTAGAGTCGGCTGGGCGTGTTCCTGGCGTGCGTAGGATTGAACACATAGTCTCGACAGCTTGGACACGTAGCATCTGAATTATGGTCAAACGGTGGCATTCAAACCAATAAGCAACTAAATCCTGAACACATTAAGACGTCACGGGCAGGACATGGGGCAAATAGTCGAGAAATTGTTGATATGCAGAATGCGAGAAAGTGAGAGGAGGAAGGCTGGGAGTTTCAAAAGTAGTGGAGTAAGTAGGTACTAATAGCAGAATAAGCTACAAGACGTTTGACAACTTATGAGCACGCACATACACAGACATCTAGCTATCCATGCACTGCCACACAGCACTACGCAGGCACATTCACACACATCTGGCTATCCATGCGCTGCGACACAGCACTGTGCACGCACATACACACATAGCTGGCTATACATGCATTTACACACAGCACTTTGCATGAACATACACATGTGGCTACCTAGCACTGCCACACAGCACTGCGCACGCACATACACACACATAGCTGGCTATCCATGCACTGCCACACAGCACTGTGCACGCACATACACACACATCTGGCTAACCATGCAATACATTACCACATGAAAACACAAACACATTCAGCCACTCAAGCATGCACACACAAAACAACTGGCTACACATACTGTCGCACAGCCATGTGCTACTACATACTAACACATCTGGCTATCCATGCACTACACGACAACCCCATGCAAACACGAACACACTCAAATACGCACGTATACACACACAATACAAATTGCTATCCATGCACTGCCACACAGCACTGTGCACGCACATACACACACATCTGGCTATCCATGCACTTCCACACAGCACTGCGCAAGCACATACACACACATGGCTACCTAGGACTGCCACACAGCACTGCACACGCACATACACACACATAGCTGGCTATACACGCACTTCCACACAGCACTGTGCATGCACATACACACACATCTGGCTACCCTGCACTGCCACGCAGCACTGTGGACACACATACACACACATCTGGCTATCCATGCACTGCCACACAGCACTGTGCATGCACATACACACACATGAGGCTATCCATGCACTGCCACCCAGACTGCGCACGCACATACACACACATCTGGCTATCCATGCACTTCCACACAGCACTGTGCACGCACATGCACACACATCTGGCTATCCAAGCACTGCCACACAACTGTGCATGCACATACACACACACATCTGGCTATTCTGGCACTGCCACACAGCACTGTGCACGCAAATTGCACGCACATATGGCTATCATCCAATGCACTACAAGACAACCCCATGCAAACACAAACACACTCAAATACACACGCATGCACACACAAAACAATTGGCTATACATGCACTGCCACACAGCACTGTGCACGCACATACGCAAACATCTGGCTATCCAAGCACTACAAGACAACCCCATGCACACACAAAAACACCCCGACACTCACGCATGGAAACACACAAATGAACAACTGGCTGCACATGCACTGTCACACAGCATTTGTTCATACCATTATACACACACCTGGCCATCCATGCACTATAAGACAACCCCAGGCACATGCACACACAAGTGGCTACACATGCACTGCCACAAAGATCTGTTTCCGTACATAGATACAGATACCTGGCCATCCATGCACTACAAGACAATCCCATCGACACACAAAACCCAATCAGACACTCACCCTTACACACACCAGGCCATCCATGCACTACAAGACAACCCCATGCAAACATTCACACATACCCAAACACTTACACACGCACACACAAGGGGCTACGCATGCACTGCCACCCGAAGCAGGGAACCCATCTGTCTTTCCTTTCCATTTAGACCGCTATGCTGCAACATGCCATACTATACCAATATACCATGCATGTAGGTACACACCATACAATGCTATGTTACACCATTCCATACCACACCATTCTACCATTGTACAATGCATGTTGGTATAAACCATAACAACCATGCTATGTTGCACCATGCCATACCATACTAATATACGCATGCATGATACCATGCTATGCTACACCATGCCATACCACACCATACTACCATTGTTACAATTCATGCATGCATGGCATGTATAAACCATTACATGCCATGCTATGCTTCACCTTGCCATACTACACCAATAAACCGTGCATGTAGGTACAAATCATACCATGCTGTGCTACACCATGACGGCTGGGGAGTGAGGAAGGGTGTGGGCAATGGGAGCAAAGCCCAGGCCAGGAAAATCTGGGGCGGGAGTGGGAGGAAAGGTTGACAGGTCCGGGGTGGACGCTGGCGTGGGGTATAGGGGCGAGAGGATGGGAATATGGGATTGGAGTGGGGGGGTGTAGAAGTGGGTAGAAGTGGGAAGGGAAGTGTCGAGAGGATCCGAACTCGGACGTGGACGTGATTGAGTTCAATGCGGCCTAACCCCTGTGCGATTGGGAGTGCATGTTAAGCATTGAACATGGTGTGTGGGTGTGGGTGGGATACCTGGTGGAGGCGGAGGGGAGACAGGCGAACGCCGGGATTGTGAATTGAGCGGGATTGGGAGCTGATCTGGAAGGAGATTTTAACGGGAAGGAGAATTGTCGGAAGCGGCAGCAAGCAGGCAGAGTGAGGCGAAAATTCGTCGTGATCAGCAGCAAGCAAGCAGAGGCAGGCGAAGGGAAGACAGGCTAACGTCGGTAATTGAGAATTGATCGGGATCGAGAATTGATCGGGATTGAGATATCGGCGACCAGGTGCAGGTGATGATGATTGCGGATGTAGTGGGGGCCGGTGGGGGGGGCGGTCGACAGTCTGGCAGTGGCAGACTTGCAGTGTGGCAGCATCGCAGTGGCACGCCAGTGGGACCAAGGCGAATTGTTCAGGACACTGCGTACCTCCGTCGTCGAAGGAACGTCGAAGGGTCCGTTGCGTCGCAGACGCAGCTTCAGTAGGTTGGCTGCGTCTCACTTGAATGCCAATGCGTCCCTCTGCGTCCGATTCCGTCCCATTGCTGGCGGCCTCGGAAGTGCCCATGCGAACGTTTGTACCTCCATGGTTTACAGCACGATGGTCGCAAAGTGCGTGAGATGGATTTGTATTCGTTTCCATGGATATTGTTCATTGTGCAAGTTGCAAGGCTGGAAACATTGAACATGACGAGAATTAGAATGAGTACCATAGTTGGCGTGGCTTGATTCCACCCGGCCACCCCACGCACCGGTGCCCCACGCGGCCTGCGGGGAGTTGTGGGTGAATCCGTGCTAAAAATAGCTGAAGTGCCCTAGGGAGAATGATTCGTCCATTGTGATGCTTACATGTTTCGCCTCGATTTTTTGACGACAATTCCATTCCCAAACCTATGTTATGCGCACATGATTGGATGGTACGAATTTGAAATGATGACAAATGTTACCCAATAATTGTAGCTTTTGGCCCCAAAAAGCACAAACCTTAGCTCCTTTTCTTGAATTGCGATGCTCATATGTGGTTCTCGTGAGAAATGTCCGGTATCAATAAGTCTTATAATTGGGTTATATGTTTATAAATGTTTTCGTTTTTTTGTGATTTGAAGTGAAACCTGAAAAGTAGGTTGTGACACACACACACACATAACATAGTTTTGACGGGCTAATCCCTCAATCAAAAAAATTAAAGGGCGCCTGGAGGCGCGTCCGAATGAAAATGTCTTATATTTGGGATATCTTATATAATGTTTCGTTTTTTTGTGATTTGAAGTGAAACCTGAAAAAGTAGGTTGTGACGGACGGACGGACACACACACACACGGACATTTTTGACAGGCTAATCCCTCAATCAAAAATAATTTTTTTTCATTCGGGTAATTTGTATTTTTTTTCATTCGGGTATAAAGGGCGTCCCGAATGAAAATGTTTCAAATAATCATGAATTTAATTAAGAATTTAATTCGGATTTAATTCGGATTTAATTGCATAATTGTATTTATTATAATTGTATAAATGTTTTAATTAATTAAATGAATTGAATTAATTCATTAGCAACACGATTAAATGAAATGAATAAATTTTTGTTAAAGTCATTGATACTATTTAATTAATTACAGAATTAATTAAATTATATTTAATTAATTGTTACTTTAATTTAATTATATTAATTAAATTGTATTAATTCATGAATTCATTGATTAATATGTTTTTTAATTAATTTGATAGAATCAAAATTGAATCGTTTGGACTTGGATTGAATGCATTTAATTGATTTGAGTTGTATTCATTTGAATTCAATATATTTGGATTTAATTGAATTGAATCGATGGATGTAGCTTTGTTTACTGTGAAGTAACGACAATTGACATTTTGTAGGGTTGTTAATTTGAAGTGGTATTAAAGGTGCCTGGACTGTCTTGTAGATGGGCTTTATTTGCAAGCATCTGATGCACACAAAATGTAACCAATCAGAGGAATGGGTTGATTTTGGGGAATTTGTTCGGTCAGCCGCATACAAGCTTGATGTGGCTTCATTCCCAACATTTATGGCAATTAATTGGGGACCCCCAGGACACAAGCCGCTTGTTACCTATTACAATATCGTATTACGAGATCGCAGTGTGATATGCGGTCTGAAATGTGTTTTGCCAATTAGGTTGTAGAGTCGGCTGGGCGTGTTCCTGGCGTGCGTAGGATTGAACACATAGTCTCGACAGCTTGGACACGTAGCATCTGAATTAATGGTCAACCGGTGGCATTCAAACCAATAAGCAACTAAATCCTGAACACATTAAGACGTCACGGGCAGGACATGGGGCAAATAGTCGAGAAATTGTTGATATGCAGAATGCGAGAAAGTGAGAGGAGGAAGGCTGGGAGTTTCAAAAGTAGTGGAGTAAGTAGGTACTAATAGCAGAATAAGCTACAAGACGTTTGACAACTTATGAGCACGCACATACACAGACATCTAGCTATCCATGCACTGCCACACAGCACTACGCAGGCACATTCACACACATCTGGCTATCCATGCGCTGCGACACAGCACTGTGCACGCACATACACACATAGCTGGCTATACATGCATTACCACACAGCACTTTGCATGAACATACACATGTGGCTACCTAGCACTGCCACACAGCACTGCGCACGCACATACACACACATAGCTGGCTATCCATGCACTGCCACACAGCACTGTGCACGCACATACACACACATCTGGCTAACCATGCAATACATTACCACATGAAAACACAAACACATTCAGCCACTCAAGCATGCACACACAAAACAACTGGCTACACATACTGTCGCACAGCCATGTGCTACTGCATACTAACACATCTGGCTATCCATGCACTACACGACAACCCCATGCAAACACGAACACACTCAAATACGCACGCATACACACACAATACAAATTGCTATCCATGCACTGCCACACAGCACTGTGCACGCACATACACACACATCTGGCTATCCATGCACTTCCACACAGCACTGCGCAAGCACATACACACACATCCGGCTACCTAGGACTGCCACACAGCACTGCACACGCACATTACACACACATAGCTGGCTATACATGCACTTCCACACAGCACTGTGCATGCACATACACACACATCTGGCTACCCTGCACTGCCACGCAGCACTGTGGACACACATACACACACATCTGGCTATCCATGCATTGCCACAACAGCACTGTGCATGCACATACACACACATGAGGCTATCCATGCACTGCCACACAGCACTGCGCACGCACATACACACACATCTGGCTATCCATGCACTTCCACACAGCACTGTGCACGCACATGCACACACATCTGGCTATCCAAGCACTGCCACACAGCACTGTGCATGCACATACACACACATCTGGCTATCCATGCACTGCCACACAGCACTGTGCATGCACATACACACACATCTGGCTATTCTGGCACTGCCACACAGCACTGTGCACGCAAATTCACGCACATATGGCTATCCATGCACTACAAGACAACCCCATGCAAACACAAACACACTCAAATACACACGCATGCACACACAAAACAATTGGCTATACATGCACTGCCACACAGCACTGTGCACGCACATACGCAAACATCTGGCTATCCAAGCACTACAAGACAACCCCATGCACACACACACCCCGACACTCACGCATGGAAACACACAAATGAACAACTGGCTGCACATGCACTGTCACACAGCATTGTTCATACCATTTACACACACCTGGCCATCCATGCACTATAAGACAACCCCAGGCACATGCACACACAAGTGGCTACACATGCACTGCCACAAAGATCTGTTTCCGTACATAGATACAGATACCTGGCCATCCATGCACTACAAGACAATCCCATCGACACACAAACCCAATCAGACACTCACCTTACACACACCAGGCCATCCATGCACTACAAGACAACCCATGCACACATTCACACATACCCAAACACTTACACACGCACACACAAGGGGCTACGCATGCACTGCCACCCCAAAGCAGGGAACCCATCTGTCTTCCTTTCCATTTAGACGTTATGCTGCAACATGCCATACTATACCAATATACCATGCATGTAGGTACACACCATACAATGCTATGTTACACCATTCCATACCACACCATTCTACCATTGTACAATGCATGTTGGTATAAACCATAACAAACCATGCTATGTTGCACCATGCATACCATACTAATATACCATGCCATACCACACCATACTACCATTGTACAATTCATGCATGCAAGGCATGTATAAACCATTACATGCCATGCTATGCTTCACCTTGCCATACTACACCAATAAACCGTGCATGTAGGTACAAATCATACCATGCTGTGCTACACCATGACGGCTGGGGAGTGAGGAAGGGTGTGGGCAATGGGAGCAAAGCCCAGGCCAGGAAAATCTGGGGCGGGAGTGGGAGGAAAGGTTGACAGGTCCGGGGGTGGACGCTGGCGTGGGGTATAGGGGCGAGAGGATGGGAAAATGGGACTGGAGTGTGGGGGTGTAGAAGTGGGTAGAAGTGGGAAGGGAAGTGTCGAGAGGTCCGAACTCGGACGTGGACGTGATTGAGTTCAATGCGGCCTAACCCCGTGCGATTGGGAGTGCATGTTAAGCATTGGACATGGTGTGTGGGTGCGGGTGGGATACCTGGTGGAGGCGGAAGGGGAGACAGGCGAACGCCGGGATTGTGAATTGAGCGGGATTGGGAGCTGATCTGGAAGGAGATTTTAACGGGAAGGAGAATTGTCGGAAGCGGCAGCAAGCAGGCAGAGTGAGGCGAAAATTCGTCGTGATCAGCAGCAAGCAAGCAGAGGCAGGCGAAGGGAAGACAGGCTAACGTCGGTATTGAGAATTGATCGGGATCGAGAATTGATCGGGATTGAGATCGGCGACATAAATGAGGTGCAGGTGATGATGATTGCGGATGTAGGGGGGGGGCGGTGGGGGGCCGGTGGGGGGGCCGGTCGACAGTCTGGCAGTGGCAGACTTGCTGTGTTGCAGCATCGCAGTGGCACGCCAGTGGGACCAAGGCGAATTGTTCAGGACACTGCGTCCTACCTCCGTCGTCGAAGGAACGTCGAAGGGTCCGTTGCGTCGCAGACGCAGCTTCAGTAGGTTGGCTGCGTCTCACTTGAATGCCATGCGTCCCTCTGCGTCCGATTCCGTCCCATTGCTGGCGGCCTCGGAAGTGCCCATGCGAACGTTTGTACCTCCATGGTTTACAGCACGATGGTCGCAAATGCGTGAGGTGGATATGTATTCGTTTCCCATGGAATTGTTTATTGTGCAAGTTGCAAGGCTGGAAACATGAACATGACGAGAATTAGAAGTAGAAGTACCATAGTTGGCGTGGCTTCATTACCCACCCGGCACACCCCACGCACCGGTGCCCCACGCACGGCCCTGCGGCTGAGCTGTGGGTGAAGTCCGTGCTAAAAATAGCTGAAGTGCCCTAGGTGACTGTTTCGTCCATTGTGATGCTTACATGTTTCGCCTCGATTTTTTGACGACAATTCCATTCCCAAACCTATGTATGCGCACATGATTGGATGGTACGAATTTGAAATGATGACAAATGTTGCCCAATAATTGTCGCTTTTGGCCCAAAAAGCTCAAACCTTAGCTCCTTTTCTTGAATTGCGATGCTCATATGTGGTCTCTTCAGAAAATCTCGGGTATCAATAAGTCTTATAATTGGGATATCTTATACAATGTTTTGTTCTTTTGTGATTTGAAGTGAAACCTGAAAAGTAGGTTGTGACACACGGACGGACACACAAACAGTTTTGCCAGGCTAATCCCTCAATCAAAAATAAAGGGCGCCTGGAGGCGCGTCCCGAATGAAAATGTCTTATATTTGGGATATCTTATATAATGTTTCGTTTTTTTGTGATTTGAAGTGAAACCTGAAAAAGTAGTTTGTGACGGACGGACGGACACACACACACACACACAGTTTTGACAGGCTAATCCCTCAATCAAAAATAATTTTTTTCATTCGGGTATTTTGTATTTTTTTTCATTCGGGTATAAAGGGCGTCCCGAATGAAAATGTTTCAAATAATCATGAATTTAATTAAGAATTTAATTCGGATTTAATTCGGATTTAATTGCATAATTGTATTTAATATAATTGTATACATGTTTAATTAATTAAATGAAAAAAGAATTGAATTAATTCATTAGCAACACGATTACAATGAATGAATAAAATTATTTCAAAGTCATTGATACTATTTAATTAATTACATAATCAATTAAATTATATTTAATTAATTGTTACTTTAATTTAATTATATTAATGAAATTGTATTAATTCATGAATTCATTAATTAATATGTTTTTAATTTATTTGATAGAATCAAAATTGAATCTTTTGGACTTGGATTGAATGCATTTAATTGATTTGAGTTGTATTCATTTGAATTCAATATATTTGGATTTAATTGAATTGAATCGATGGATGTAGCTTTGTTTACTGTGAAGTAACGACAATTGACATTTTGTAGGGTTGTTAAATTTGAAGTGGTATTAAAGGTGCCTGAACTGTCTTATATATGGGCTTTATTTGCAAGCATCTGATGAACACAAAATGTAACCAATCAGAGGAATGGTTGATGTTGGGGAATTTGTTCGGTCAGCCGCATACAAGCTTGATGTGGCTTCATTCCCAACATGTATGGCAATTAATTGGGGACCCCCAGGACACAAGCCGCTTGTTACCTATTACAATATCGTATTATGAGATCGCAGTGTGATATGCGGTCTGAAATGTGTTTTGCCAATTAGGTTGTAGAGTCGGCTGGGCGTGTTCGTGGCGTGCGTAGGATTGAACACATAGTCTCGACAGCTTGGAAACGTAGCATCTGAATTATAGTCAACCGGTGGCATTCAAACCAATAAGCAACTAAATCCTGAACACATTAGACGTCACGGGCAGGACATGGGGCAAATAGTCGAGAAATTGTTGATATGCAGAATGCGAGAAAGTGAGAGGAGGAAGGCTGGGAGTTTCACAAGTAGTGGAGTAAGTAGGTACTAATAGCAGAATAAGCTACAAGACGTTTCACAACTTATGAGCACGCACATACACAGACATCTAGCTATCCATGCACTGCCACACAGCACTACGCAGGCACATTCACACACATCTGGCTATCCATGCGCTGCGACACAGCACTGCGCACGCACATACACACATAGCTGGCTATACATGCATTGCCACACAGCACTTTGCATGAACATACACATGTGGCTACCTAGCACTGCCACACAGCACTGCGCACACATACACACACATAGCTGGCTATCCATGCACTGCCACACAGCACTGTGCACGCACATACACACACACACATCTGGCTAACCATGCACTACATTACCACATGAAAACACAAACACATTCAGCCACTCAAGCATGCACACACAAAACAACTGGCTACACATACACTGTCGCACAGCCATGTGCTACTACATACTAACACATCTGGCTATCCATGCACTACACGACAACCCCATGCAAACACGAACACACTCAAATACGCACGCATACACGCACAATACAAATTGCTATCCATGCACTGCCACACAGCACTGTGCACGCACATACACACACATCTGGCTATCCATGCACTTCCACACAGCACTGCGCAAGCACATACACACACATCCGGCTACCTAGGACTGCCACACAGCACTGCACACGCACATACACACACATAGCTGGCTATACATGCACTTCCACACAGCACTGTGCATGCACATACACACACATCTGGCTACCCTGCACTGCCACGCAGCACTATGGACACATATACACACACATCTGGCTATCCATGCACTGCCACACAGCACTGTGCATGCACATACACACACATGAGGCTATCCATGCACTGCCACACAGCACTGCGCACGCACATACACACACATCTGGCTATCCATGCACTTCCACACAGCACTGTGCACGCACATGCACACACATCTGGCTATCCAAGCACTGCCACACAGCACTGTGCATGCACATACACACACATCTGGCTATCCATGCACTGCCACACAGCACTGTGCATGCACATACACACACATCTGGCTATTCTGGCACTGCACACAGCACTGTGCACGCAAATTCACGCACATATGGCTATCCATGCACTACAAGACAACCCCATGCAAACACAAACACACTCAAATACACACGCATGCACACACAAAACAATTGGCTATACATGCACTGCCACACAGCACTGTGCACGCACGTACGCAAACATCTGGCTATCCAAGCACTACAAGACAACCCCATGCACACACATTCACACCCCGACACTCACGCATGGAAACACACAAATGAACAACTGGCTGCACATGCACTGCCACACAGCATTGTTCATACCATTTACACACACCTGGCCATCCATGCACTATAAGACAACCCCAGGCACATGCACACACAAGTGGCTACACATGCACTGCCACAAAGATCTGTTTCCGTACATAGATACAGATACCTGGCCATCCATGCACTACAAGACAATCCCATCGACACACACAACCCAATCAGACACTCACCCTTACACACACCAGGCCATCCATGCACTACAAGACAACCCCATGCACACATTCACACATACCCAAACACTTACACACGCACACACAAGGGGCTACGCATGCACTGCCACCCAAAGCAGGGAACCCATCTGTCTTCCTTTCCATTTAGACGTTATGCTGCAACATGCCATACTATACCAATATACCATGCATGTAGGTACACACCATACAATGCTATGTTACACCATTCCATACCACACCATTCTACCATTGTACAATGCATGTTGGTATAAACCATAACAAACCATGCTATGTTGCACCATGCCATACCATACTAATATACCATGCCATACCACACCATACTACCATTGTACAATTCATGCATGCAAGGCATGTATAAACCATTACATGCCATGCTATGCTGCACCTTGCCATACTACACCAATAAACCGTGCATTTAGGTACAAATCATACCATGCTGTGCTACACCATGACGGCTGGGGAGTGAGGAAGGGTGTGGGCAATGGGAGCAAAGCCCAGGCCGGGAAAATCTGGGGCGGGAGTGGGAGGAAAGGTTGACAGGTCCGGGGGTGGACGCTGGCGTGGGGTATAGGGGCGAGAGGATGGGAAAATGGGACTGGAGTGTGGGGGTGTAGAAGTGGGTAGAAGTGGGAAGGGAAGTGTCGAGAGGTCCGAACTCGGACGTGGACGTGATTGAGTTCAATGCGGCCTAACCCCGTGCGATTGGGAGTGCATGTTAAGCATTGGACATGGTGTGTGGGTGCGGGTGGGATACCTGGTGGAGGCGGAAGGGGAGACAGGCGAACGCCGGGATTGTGAATTGAGCGGGATTGGGAGCTGATCTGGAAGGAGATTTTAACGGGAAGGAGAATTGTCGGAAGCGGCAGCAAGCAGGCAGAGTGAGGCGAAAATTCGTCGTGATCAGCAGCAAGCAAGCAGAGGCAGGCGAAGGGAAGACAGGCTAACGTCGGTATTGAGAATTGATCGGGATCGAGAATTGATCGGGATTGAGATCGGCGACATAAATGAGGTGCAGGTGATGATGATTGCGGATGTAGGGGGGGGCCGGTGGGGGGGCCGGTGGGGGGGCCGGTCGACAGTCTGGCAGTGGCAGACTTGCTGTGTTGCAGCATCGCAGTGGCACGCCAGTGGGACCAAGGCGAATTGTTCAGGACACTGCGTCCTACCTCCGTCGTCGAAGGAACGTCGAAGGGTCCGTTGCGTCGCAGACGCAGCTTCAGTAGGTTGGCTGCGTCTCACTTGAATGCCATGCGTCCCTCTGCGTCCGATTCCGTCCCATTGCTGGCGGCCTCGGAAGTGCCCATGCGAACGTTTGTACCTCCATGGTTTACAGCACGATGGTCGCAAATGCGTGAGGTGGATATGTATTCGTTTCCCATGGAATTGTTTATTGTGCAAGTTGCAAGGCTGGAAACATGAACATGACGAGAATTAGAAGTAGAAGTACCATAGTTGGCGTGGCTTCATTACCCACCCGGCACACCCCACGCACCGGTGCCCCACGCACGGCCCTGCGGCTGAGCTGTGGGTGAAGTCCGTGCTAAAAATAGCTGAAGTGCCCTAGGTGACTGTTTCGTCCATTGTGATGCTTACATGTTTCGCCTCGGTTTTTTGACGACAATTCCATTCCCAAACCTATGTATGCGCTCATGATTGGATGGTACGAATTTGAAATGATGACAAATGTTGCCCAATAATTGTCGCTTTTGGCCCAAAAAGCTCAAACCTTAGCTCCTTTTCTTGAATTGCGATGCTCATATGTGGTCTCTTCAGAAAATCTCGGGTATCAATAAGTCTTATAATTGGGATATCTTATACAATGTTTTGTTTTTTTGTGATTTGAAGTGAAACCTGAAAAGTAGGTTGTGACACACGGACGGACACACAAACAGTTTTGCCAGGCTAATCCCTCTATCAAAATAAAGGGCGCCTGGAGGCGCGTCCCGAATGAAAATGTCTTATATTTGGGATATCTTATATAATGTTTCGTTTTTTTGTGATTTGAAGTGAAACCTGAAAAAGTAGTTTGTGACGGACGGACGGACACACACACACACACACAGTTTTGACAGGCTAATCCCTCAATCAAAAATAATTTTTTTCATTCGGGTAATAAAGGGCGCCTGGAGGCGCGTCCCGAATGAAAATGTCTTATATTTGGGATATCTTATATAATGTTTCGTTTTTTTGTGATTTGAAGTGAAACCTGAAAAAGTAGTTTGTGACGGACGGACGGACACACACACACACACAGTTTTGACTGGCTAATCCCTCAATCAAAAATAATTTTTTTCATTCGGGTATTTTGTAATTTTTTTCATTCGGGTAAAATCTGGAGATTTATTTCATTCGGGTATGAACTAACAGAGCCGTTATGTACGTATACACATCCGCAAACACACTCTCTAGAATGTTCTCGCCAACACTTGAACTTGAACTTGGTTACATAGCTTCAGCCTGCAGATTGGCTGGTCGCTAGTAGTACTAAAACTACCAGGAAAACGTAAAAGCGAACACATAATTTTATCGTGTTCTTCTTCTTCCTACAATTTTGTATTTTGCTTCTTCCTCTGAACAAAACAAAATTATATACAAAAACCTGGCTGTTCGGTTCGGAGAAATTTCGACCCCCACGAAAAATATTAAGTTTAATACTGATGGAAGCGCATGCAAAGGCGAACGCATAGCTGGACAGAACCAGGCATCGATAATAATCGGCGCATGGAATGAGCAGTTGACACCATGCCAGGCTGGTTGACACGTCGGCTCCGACTTCCTTGCCAAAGCTTCTACTGGTGCCGTACTTGCGTATCTGGGCGCGCTACCGTACTGGAGCCGGTGCAATTCGGTGCAACTCTTGTTATTAATGTTAGCTGCGACTTCTGTGGTATCGTCGTCCGCACCCGACGACCTACACATATTGAAAAGGCCCAAGCCATGATCCATGATGGATGTGGATAGCAAGCAAGCAAGCAGGCAAGGGGGGAGCAGGACACCAAGAATGAGGGCTGCTATGACCCAAGGGGGCGCTCTGAATCCTGTCTGAAGCTTCCCGCCCTTGGATCGACATTGAGCATGGAACTCAATACAACTAACCTACTGGCCAATACTCGGGAACAAAGAGACGAGATAAGGCGGGCCTCTGTCCCCATGCTGAGATTCGGCGGAAACGAACCCCTTAGAGAGAACATCGTCTGCGCGTCCAGCCGCAGCTCCACCTACGGCTCCAATGCCCTCGGAATGACGCCCCTCCAGCTGCCCGGCTTGACACCAGGCAGAAGCGCCTTGGCTTTAGGCTTGCCCCTCAGCTCAAGCCTATCCCTCGGCTCTCTGGGCATGAATTCGCCCCGAATATCGAATTTGCCCCGAATATCGAATTTGCCCCGAATATCGAAGTCGACCAGATCTCTGATGATAAATCCACCCCCTGGCACCCTCGCCGCGCAAGCATCAGATGTGATTATGTCCCCAGGTCAAGTCAGTGATTCAGCTCCAGCCAAACGCCCTACCCCTCGCAGAGCTACCACTTTCAATATGCTGATGCCTACCCCTCCTCCCTCCACGGCAAGGAGACAAGGCCCGCAGCGCCGCTACTCGAAGGACTTCTCCAGCACAAAGTCATGCTCGGCCGACCAGGGATGGATCGACGCAGGGTGCTTCAGTTTGACCGGCAACCGGTGTGGAGACCTGCAACAAGACTTCGTGGTACGGGGATGCATGCATGGGAGGGGAAAGCTAGTCCCCACATAAGCCAGTCCCCAGTGGAAAAAAACCTATACCCTAAACCCTAAACTCAGAACCCTAACCCCCTAAACCGTAAACCCCTAAACCCTAAACCTGATGAGATCTGATTCACTGGGGACTCGCTTTGTGAGGACTAACTTCCCCCCACCTGCATGCATGCATGTGTACGAAGCATGTTTGAACCACTGTTACGTTTTGGGCTACTTGGAGCAGCTTCTAGGCAGCTCCTTTCACCCACCTCTGGGCTAAACCTGAAGCTACGTAGCGCATCTGACAAGTAGCATGACAGGCATTCCAATGCAGCTGTAATATTTGGGCTCGACTCAATGCGCTGGCTAATGGAGCTGGGTGGAAGCTGATACGCGCAGCCAAACGAGAAGCAGTGGTGTGAATTTTGCATGCTCAGGTTGCATGTGTGGGTGGGTGGGGTTGGGGTTGGGTGGGTGGGGTAGGTACGGGAGTGCGTGAGGTCGATGAAGGTTGGCATTAAGGGATTATGTGGGGGTTTGTGTACGAGAGGTATGCATGGGGATGGTGTGTGTGTATGTGTGTGTGTGTGTATATGTGTGTGTATATGTGTGTGTGTGTGTGTGTGTGTGTGTGTGTGTGTGTGTGTGTGTGGGGGGGGGGGGGGGGGTAAGCATGATAATGAATGCTTGTATGCATTCTTTTGCGGAATGCTTGCACATATGCGCATGGGGTGTGCATGGCGTGTGCATATGTGCAGGGCATGTGCATGCATCACCATCCATCAAAGACAAACACCCTGCTCTTCAGGTCATCCAAGAAATGTATGTTGCTGGAAGCATTCTCAAGATAATCGGCCAAGCCTATATTGCAATTGTGACAGACGGTAAGGGCACATACATAAATACATAAATACATGCATAATTAAATAAATAAATAAAGAAAGAAATAAAAAAGCAAATGAATGAATAAATCAAGGGGGGGGCAACTTCTAACCAAAATGACACCATCACCCAACTTTGTAGATATCATTAAGAGGATGAAGAATCCGGTTTTATCTCTTAATTTGGCCCAGTAGAAAAAAGTGCTGGACCTCCAAAGTTTGGGGCCGCGGAGGGGGTGGGGGTGGGGGTCCAGGGAAAAATCTGGAATTTTTTAAAAATTAGGCACTTTCAGGCACTTTTTTCTAGCCCTCAGAATGACATGGAAGTGGAACTAGGGTGTTCCTCCAAGTGTTCCTCTACTTAAATCCAGTCCATTCAGACGGTTGACTCGAACCACTCGAGATTTGGGCCTGCTTTCCCAGTTTGGGCCTGCCCAAACTGCCCAAACTGCCCTCGAAAAAACCACTGGACCTCTCGTGCAGTGTCTCAATGTCCAGCAACCTGCCCTCGAAACCAGTGGTTTAGGGTCCAGTTTGGGCCTGCTTTCCCAGTTTGGGCCTGCCCTCGAACCACTCGAAATTTGGTTAAGATCAAGGCTCAGCAGCTTGGGGCACCAAGATTTTAGTGCCCCCAGTAACTGTGCACTTGATTTTATACCGGGCAGGACAGTTCTGCTGGGAAAACACTGGCGGTGGTTACTCCTGGTTTTGCCCGGGGGTTTACGGGTATTTGAAATATGAATGCGTCCTGCGGAATCTTACGTCGCGCGGCTGAATACTCCATTTCACCCACTACTGTGTGGGAAATGCGGCATTTATGCTATTGGGGTAGAGATCCACCACATATTATGCCCGGGGCAGAGGAGGGAGGGGGGGGGGGCGGGGTCCATGGTCTCTCTCTCCCTCTCTCTCTCTCTCTCCACACACACACAACGCCCTAACCAACTCGTGTACAACGACGTACAGAGCGAGACCTCATGGTAGTTCACTGCTTCTTCTTTTTTGACTGACTTTTATGACTGACTTTTTTTTGACTGATTTTTTTTTTTACCGACTGACTGACTGACCCCAAGCCCGACCCAAACAATATAACATTGATGATGATGATTGTCTATGTTTCAAACATTCCCAATGGTCTCTAGACCAACCTCAATGGATAGGCCTTTAAAAAACCCTGTAAAATGAGCCTAATTAGACACCATAACACTAAGTGGTGGCTGAGATAGTGGCTGTACAGTGGGTTCCGGAGCCGGGGGGGTGGGGGTGGGGGGGGGTCTGCAGAAGGGTGCCTCAGCACTTCTTTGTGATGGTGTATTTCACTTTTTTTTGCCCCTCCCCTGGAATAAATACATAAATAAATAAATAAACGAATAAACACATAAATAAATAAATTATTGGCCTTTTGGGACAGAAGACCCATGGACTACAGTCCAGTGAAAACAAAAAATGCCACAAATTTGCTTAACCACATCAGCTCAACATACAAATACTTGGAGTTTTGTTTGCTCAGGGTTTGGGAACTAGATGAAGTCAAACCTTTTCTTTTTTTCACTATGGGGGTCTCTAATTCAGCACAGATTTTACAAAATGTGGGAAGGTGCCAAACGCAGTCGATTTTTTTTTTTTGAAAATTACATCAGGTATGCCTGTTTTCACATCTTCCCTTACAAGTCATTGTCACAGCAGGTTGTGGGAGATATTGTGCAGGCAGTACAGGCTGTACAAAGCCAAAAATCAGAGTTTTTGCACGTTTTGGGCCAATTTAGGAGTCCCTAATTATGGTACAAGCTGCACAGCCGCAACCACATCGTTATGTGTCTTAGTCTTTTCAGCCAAGGGTTAGTGAATCACTGTCCGAATGTTTTGAAATTTGGAATTTTAAATTTCAAATTCCACTTTCAAAAATATTCAAAAAACAAACATTTTTCGTTCTCTTCATAAAACATCCACATCTGAAGTTAGATTTTGATTTGGGATACTTCCAGGTATAGGCCAAAATGGCAGGTGGAATGCTGGTACAGGCCGAAATGGCAGGTGGAAATGCTATTGCAGTTCACTCAGAAGCCGAGGCTGAAGCGCAGCCTCCAACCTTGCGTTAGGGGCTAGATAAGCCTTTCGTCCCGCGGAGACTTGATTCGCGATAGCTCGCGCAACCTCGTATTTGACGCGGATTGAATTTGTCCCAAAATATTTTCGTACATCTAGTGTACTGCCAACTGCCTGCCGTCCTGGACTGCTCGCGACCGAATGCCCATGGGAACAAAAAATAGCAGCGCGTGTAGCTGAAACATTATCGAGAAACGCTATCTACTCAGAATTCGATTCCGAGCATTTTGGGGTGTGTATGGCTCTGTCTCACACTCTTGTCCCGAATTAGGGCGTTTTGGGGATTAGGCACTTATGGAGATAAATAAATAAATAAATAAATAAATTCATAAATAAATAAAACAATAAATATATAAATATATAAATAAATAAATGCAGACATAAATAAATAAATAAATATAGAAATAAATGAATATATATATATATAATATATATATATACATGCCCTGTGGTGAGCAAACATACTCAAGCGTATATTGCCATTGTGGCAGATGGTAAGTGCACACAATTTATTACATACATACATATATATATTTATTTATATATATATATATATATATATATATATATATATATTATATATATATATATATATATATATATATATATATATATATATATATATATATATATACTAGTACGGCACACCTACTCTCACGAAGACCCCCCCCCCCACCCCCCCCCCCCCCCCCCCCCCCCCCAATCATAGTACGGTGCCCGTTTGGCCTTTGGCCACACGTATTTGGGGCTGGTTACATAATGGTTTACACTTGAAGCCCCCCCCCATTCACACACCACCACCACCAAACCATTATCCGCTCCCCCCTTCCCTCCTGTTGGCTACACCTGTTTGGGGCTGGGTTGCAAAACGGTTTTCTATGCAGTGCATGCAACTAAAACATTGACGGACGCATATCCCTTGCGATGGTCTCCCTTGTGCACCCACAAGCACACAAACACCACTGTACCCCCCCCCCCCCCCCCCCCCCCCCCCCCCCCCCCCCCCCCCCCCCCCCCCCCCCCCCCCTCAGTTATCTCCACCGCCACCCCACCCAACCATGTACCCCCGCCCACAAACACACTCCCTCACTCCCTTACTCTTCCTGACATATTTCCTGACTCCATCCCTTCCCCCACCCCAGCCATCCCACCAGCCCCCCCCCTCTCCCCACTCTCATCCCTCCCCTCCCTCCTACACGCACCCACCAGCACATACATACTCCATATCTGCCTCCCTCCACTTCAGCTGTGGGCTTTGCCATAGCTGAAAGGCAAACGGGACGATGAGCATCGACAACGTTTGCGCATCATCCGACTCCGCTAAAAGCATCGGACCTGCTTCCCTGCCACCTCAGCTGTGATCGATAGTCGACCCCACTGAAAAAGCTGAACCTGCGCAATCGCAACTGTACATAACTAAAGCTTCTTCTTAGCATGTATTCAGTTGGGCCGAAGAACAATCCTGTTCACCGCAACTGCTCTCGAAGACAACTCGGTCTGAGACTTGGAAACATCGCTAGGTTCATCCATTCAACTTTGCCGCGTGCTCGCTATAGCACAATGCACAGCGACGACATGTTTCTCGATGCAGTGGAAAGAAGTTGCAGTCAAGTTGCTGATTTGAGATGTTCGATCAAGTTAGGGCGAGAATGCTCAGCGAGATTTTTCATTCGGTCAACTTTGATGCGTACTTGCTATGGCACAATGCGGAGCGACATGTTTCTAAATGCAGTGGGAAGAATTTGCAGTCAAGTTTGTGACATGGGATGGATGCGATTCGGACATTTCTGACAGGTCGGCTGACTTACCACGTCACCTCCCGTTATGCGCAGCGAAAGGTCTTTTGACGCAAGGGAAAGGTCTTGCAAAGATGCAGGGGGAAAAGCTTGTAGGAAGACGAACTGTAGCGCTACCGAAATCAGGTGGATGAACTCAGGCGGGAAAAGGAGAAATCGGGCGGGATGCGCAACAGGTAGAATACGCAGGAGGCGAAGGTTGCATAAGGCAGAATTCGCAGGAGGCCGATCAGGCAGAAGTTGAAGCTGGAGGGATTAAAAGCGTGAATTGGCTGAGCGGGAATCGGCTGGGCGGGAGTTGGCTGGGCGGGAATTCGGTTAAGTCGGTTACGCGATGACACCACCACGACCACGACCACGACCACGACCATGATTTCTTTATATATATATATATATATATATATATAATATATATATATATATAAACAATTATATATAAATAACATGACGGCACAAACACAAGCGTATATTGCAATTGTGACAGATGGTGAGGGCCCATATATAATTAAATAAATAACTATGTACATACATCCGACATACATACATAAATAAATATATGGTATGTGTATGGGTCGTCTGTGGTGAGCGCACAAACTCAAGCTTATATTGTCACTGTGGCAGATGGTAAGTGCACATACATACACATGCATAATTAAATAAATACGGGAATAAATAAATAAATGTAACATGTACAGGTTGTCTGTTGTGAGACGGGTGGTCTGTAGTGACGGCACAGACACAAGCGTATAATCCGTATATTGTCATTGTGACAGATGGTAAGTGCACATGCATAATATATATGCATAATATATACATGCATACATAATTATATATACATAATTAAATACATAAATATTCGTAAATACACAAATAATGTGACGGCACAAAGACAGGCGTATATTGCCCTTGTGCCAGATGGCGAAGGCCCATACATGATTTGATAAATAATGATATACATAAATAGACAAATAAATTATACGTGTACGGGTGGTCTGTGTCGAGCGCAAAATCAAGTGTATATTGTCATTGTGACAGATGGTGAGGGCCCGTACATAATTGAATAAATAATTATATACATAAATAGACAAACAACGTAACGGCACAGACACAAGCGTATATTGTCATTGTGACAGATGGTGAGGGCCCATACAAAATTGAATAAATAATTATATACACAAATAGACAAATAACGTAACGGCACAAACACAAGTGTATATTGACATTGTAACAGATGGTGAGGGGCCATACATAATTTAATAAACAATTATATACACAAATAGACAAATAACGTAACGGCACAGACACAAGTGTATATTGACATTGTAACAGATGGTGAGGGGGCATACATAATTTAATAAACAATTATATACATAAATAGACAAACAACGTAACGGCACAAACACAAGTGTATATTGACATTGTAACAGATGGTGAGGGGGCATACATAATTTAATAAACAATTATATACATAAATAGATAAATAACGTGACAGCACAAACACAAGTGTATATTGACATTGTAACAGATGGTGAGGGGCCATACATAATTTAATAAACAATTATATACATAAATAGATAAATAACGTTGGATGTGGTTGGGTTGTAAGTGTTTTGGTTTGATGTGGTTGGGTTGAAAGTGGGTTGCTTGAAAGTGGTTGGGTTGGATGTGGTTGGGTTGAAAGTGGGTTGGTTGTAAGTGTTTTGGTTGGATGTGGTTGGGTTGAAAGTGGGTTGGTTGTAAGTGTTTTGGTTGGATGTGGTTGGGTTGAAAGTGGGTTGGTTGAAAGTGGTTGGGTTGGATGTGGTTGGGTTGAAAGTGGTTGGTTGAAAGTGTTGGTTTGGATGTGGTTGGGTCAAAAGTGGGTTGTTGAGAGTGTTTGGTTGGATGTGGTTGGTTGAAAGTGGGTTGGTTGAAAGTGGTTGGGTTGGTTAAAATGTGGTGGAGTGGGTTGAAAGTGGGTTGGTTGAAAGTGGTGGTTGGTTGGATGTGGTTGGGTCGAAAGTGGGTTGGTTGAAAGTGGTTGGGTTGGATGTGGTTGGGTTGAAAGTGGGTTGGTTGAAAGTGGTTGGGTTGGATGTGGTTGGGTTGAAAGTGGGTTGGTTGAAAGTGGGTTGGTTGGATGTGGTTGGGTCGAAAGTGGGTTGGTTGAAAGTGGTTGGGTTGGATGTGGTTGGGTTGAAAGTGGGTTGGTTGAAAGCAAGCTTATCCTCAAACCATTAAAACAAAAGTTTTTTGTTCAGCGAAAAATAAAGTTGTATAAAAGTTAGAGGGGCCCAAAGTGTTTCTCACCCAAAGCGGCCCAAATCTTAACTTTGCGATAAATCACGTTTGAGCAATGTTACGAAAGAAGTAAGAGCATAACTGGAATGGGCACGAAAAGATCTTTCGAATGACCCCATTTTAGGGGGGGGGGGGGGGTAGGGTGAGGTAATCGGATTTTAGGAGGGGGGGGGGGGGGTCAAAACACTTTTTTCCAACTTTTCCCCCACTCCACAATTCCAACTCCCATCTGAATCGGAAACCATATTGAACATGCGGTCCAAAATCTGTCTCTCTGCCCCCTCCCCCCTGGATGAAAGTATTGAAAGTTGGTTCCAGTTGGTCTTTGTATTTTCGTATTTTTATGTTTATTTTCCAACATGGCACAGGTGAATTGTATGCTACCGTGTGGTTCGGGGGTTGCCCGATTTCTTTTATTCTTTCCTTTTTATTTTACAATATTTATTATTTGGTTTTTATGTTATGTTTCCCTCTCAAGTTTGTTATGTTTGTTATGTTCGTTATTTTTGGCAGAGCCCCCTCTTTAAGGGGGCAGGAGCCCCCATGTTTACCCATATGTCCGTCCGACCGAAAAAGAAAAAAAACTTGAAGCCTGACATGTCAGCCAACGGTCGCGTGACTAACTCGCTTCGGTCAGCTCCATCGATGCCACCTCTCGTTCCGTTGCCAACACACTGCGCCAATTTTCCGCGTCGCTCGCGACGCTGCATAGGACTTGTTTCTTTGTATTTTTGTTTTTTAATTTGGTCTGTTCCACCAAGGCACATATGAACTGTTCGCTAGCTGGTGGCATACGGGGGTTATCGGATTTCTTTTGTTATTTTTTCTTTTTATTATTTCTTTATGTCATTTGTTATGGTTCCCTCTTGTTTGTTATGTTCGTTATTTTTCTTCCCTACGATTCCTCCCCTTTTTTCTCCGTTTTCTTTTGGTTTTGACACCATGACACAAATGAACTGTTTGCTAGCTTGTGATACGGGTTTTTTTCCCGATTTCTTTATTCTTTCCTTTTTATTTTACAATTTTTATTTTAATGTTTATGTGTTATATTTCCCTCTCAAGTTTGTTATGCTTGTTACGTTTGTTATGTTTGTTATGTTTTCTTTGTATTTTTGTATTTTAATTTGGTCTGGTCCACCTAGGCACAAATGAACTGTTCGCTAGCTAGTGGCACGGGGGGTTATCCGATTTCTCGTACTTTGTTTCTTTGTATTTTTGTATTTTTATTTTTATTTTCCAACATGGCACAGGTGAACTGTATGCTAGCTTGTGATACGGGGGGTGATCCGATATCTTGTATTTTGTTTCTTTTTCTTTTTTCTTGTTTCCTTTTCTTTTTTCTTTTCCACCATGACGCAGATCAACTGTTTGCTAGCTTGTGATACGGGGGGTTATCGGATTTCTTTATTCTTTCCTTTTTATTTTGCAATTTTTGTTTTATGTTTTTATGTTATGTGTCCCTCTCAAGTTTTTAATGTTTGTTATTGTTTCTTTGTATTTTTGCATTTTAATTTGGTCTTGTCCACCTAGGCACAGATGAACTGTCTGCTAGCTTGGGCACGGGGGGTTATCCAATTTCTCGTACTTTGTTTCTTTCTTTTCTTTTCTTGTTTTCTTGTTTTCTTTTCATTTTTTATTTTCCACCATGACACAGATGAACTGTTGCCTAGCTTGTGGCACGGGGAGTTATCCGATTTTTTTCCTCCAACCATGACGCAGATCAACTGTTTGCTAGCTTGTGACACGGGGGGTTATCTGATTTCTTGTATTTGGTTTCTTTTTCTTTTTTCTTTTTCTTGTTTTCTTTTTCTTTTTTCTTTTCCACCACGACGCAGATCAACTGTTTGCTAGCTTGTAGCACGGGGGGTTATCCGGTATCTTGTATTTTGTTTCTTTTTCCTGTTTCTTGTTTTCTTTTTCTTTTTTATTTTCCACCACGACGCAGATCAACTGTATGCTAGCTTGTGACACGGGGGGTCATCTGATTTCTTGTATTTGGTTTCTTTTTCTTTTTTCTTTTTCTTGTTTCCTTTTTCTTTTTTCTTTTCCACCACGACGCAGATCAACTGTATGCTAGCTTGTAGCACGGGGGGTTATCCCGTATCTTGTATTTTGTTTCTTTTTCCTTTTTCCTTTTTCTTGTTTTCTTTTTCTTTTTTCTTTTCCACTATGATGCAGATCAACTGTATGCTAGCTTGTGGTACGGGGGGTTATCCCGTATCTTGTATTTTGTTTCTTTTTTTCTTTTTCTTGTTTTCTTTTTCTATTTTATTTTCCACTATGACGCAGATCAACTGTATGCTAGCTTGTGGCACGGGGGGTTATCCCGCATCTTGTATTTTGTTTCCTTTTTCTTTTTCTTGTTTTCTTTTTCCATTTTATTTTCCACTATGACGCAGATCAACTGTATGCTAGCTTGTAGCACGGGGGGTTATCCCGTATCTTGTATTTTGTTTCTTTTTCCTTTTTCCTTTTTCTTGTTTTCTTTTTCTTTTTTCTTTTCCACTATGATGCAGATCAACTGTATGCTAGCTTGTGGTACGGGGGGTTATCCCGTATCTTGTATTTTGTTTCTTTTTTTTCTTTTTCTTGTTTTCTTTTTCTATTTTATTTTCCACTATGACGCAGATCAACTGTATGCTAGCTTGTGGCACGGGGGGTTATCCCGTATCTTGTATTTTTTTTTTTTTTTTCTTTTTCTTGTTTTCTTTTTCTATTTTTTTTTCCACTATGACGCAGATCAACTGTATGCTAGCTTGTAGCACGGGGGGTTATCCCGTATCTTGTATTTTGTTTCTTTTTCCTTTTTCCTTTTTCTTGTTTTCTTTTTCTTTTTTCTTTTCCACTATGATGCAGATCAACTGTATGCTAGCTTGTGGTACGGGGGGTTATCCCGTATCTTGTATTTTGTTTCTTTTTTTCTTTTTCTTGTTTTCTTTTTCTATTTTATTTTCCACTATGACGCAGATCAACTGTATGCTAGCTTGTGGCACGGGGGGTTATCCCGTATCTTGTATTTTGTTTCCTTTTTCTTTTTCTTGTTTTCTTTTTCTATTTTATTTTCCACTATGACGCAGATCAACTGTATGCTAGCTTGTAGCACGGGGGGTTATCCCGTATCTTGTATTTTGTTTCTTTTTCCTTTTCCTTTTTCTTGTTTTCTTTTTCTTTTTTCTTTTCCACTATGATGCAGATCAACTGTATGCTAGCTTGTGGTACGGGGGGTTATCCCGTATCTTGTATTTTGTTTCTTTTTTTTCTTTTTCTTGTTTTCTTGTTCTATTTTATTTTCCACTATGACGCAGATCAACTGTATGCTAGCTTGTGGCACGGGGGGTTATCCCGTATCATGTTTTTGTTTTCTTTTTCTTTTCTTGTTTTCTTTTTCTTTTTTTTTCCACTATGACGCAGATCAACTGTATGCTAGCTTGTAGCACGGGGTTATCCCGTATCTTGTATTTTGTTTCTTTTTCCTTTTTCCTTTTTTCTTGTTTTCTTTTTCTTTTTTCTTTTCCACTATGATGCAGATCAACTGTATGCTAGCTTGTGGTACGGGGGTTATCCCGTATCTTGTATTTTGTTTTCTTTTTTTCTTTTTCTTGTTTTCTTTTTCTATTTTATTTTCCACTATGACGCAGATCAACTGTATGCTAGCTTGTGGCACGGGGGGTTATCCGTATCTTGTATTTTGTTTCCTTTTTCTTTTTCTTGTTTTCTTTTTCTATTTTATTTTCCACTATGACGCAGATCAACTGTATGCTAGCTTGTAGCACGGGGTTATCCCGTATCTTGTATTTTGTTTCTTTTTCCTTTTTCCTTTTTCTTGTTTTCTTTTTCTTTTTTCTTTTCCACTATGATGCAGATCAACTGTATGCTAGCTTGTGGTACGGGGGTTATCCCGTATCTTGTATTTTGTTTCTTTTTTTTCTTTTTCTTGTTTTCTTGTTCTATTTTATTTTCCACTATGACGCAGATCAACTGTATGCTAGCTTGTGGCACGGGGGTTATCCCGTATCTTGTATTTTTTTTTTTTTTCTTTTTCTTGTTTTTCTTTTTCTATTTTTTTTCCACTATGACGCAGATCAACTGTATGCTAGCTTGTAGCACGGGGGGTTATCCCGTATCTTGTATTTTGTTTCTTTTCCTTTTTCCTTTTTCTTGTTTTCTTTTTTCTTTTTCTTTTCCACTATGATGCAGATCAACTGTTTGCTAGCTTGTGACACGGGGGGTCATCTGATTTCTTGTATTTGGTTTCTTTTTCTTTTTTCTTTTTCTTGTTTCCTTTTTCTTTTTTCTTTTCCACCACGACGCAGATCAACTGTATGCTAGCTTGTAGCACGGGGGGTTATCCCGTATCTTGTATTTTGTTTCTTTTTCCTTTTCCTTTTTCTTGTTTTCTTTTTCTTTTTTCTTTTCCACTATGATGCAGATCAACTGTATGCTAGCTTGTGGTACGGGGGGTTATCCCGTATCTTGTATTTTGTTTCTTTTTTTTCTTTTTCTTGTTTTCTTTTTCTATTTTATTTTCCACTATGACGCAGATCAACTGTATGCTAGCTTGTGGCACGGGGGGTTATTCCGTATCTTGTATTTTGTTTCCTTTTTCTTTTTCTTGTTTTCTTTTTCTATTTTATTTTCCACTATGACGCAGATCAACTGTATGCTAGCTTGTAGCACGGGGGGTTATCCCGTATCTTGTATTTTGTTTCTTTTTCCTTTTTCCTTTTTCTTGTTTTCTTTTTCTTTTTTCTTTTCCACTATGATGCAGATCAACTGTTTGCTAGCTTGTGACACGGGGGGTCATCTGATTTCTTGTATTTGGTTTCTTTTTCTTTTTCTTTTTCTTGTTTCCTTTTTCTTTTTTCTTTTCCACCACGACGCAGATCAACTGTATGCTAGCTTGTAGCACGGGGGGTTATCCCGTATCTTGTATTTTGTTTCTTTTTCCTTTTTCCTTTTTCTTGTTTTCTTTTTCTTTTTTCTTTTCCACTATGATGCAGATCAACTGTATGCTAGCTTGTGGTACGGGGGGTTATCCCGTATCTTGTATTTTTTTTCTTTTTTTTCTTTTTCTTGTTTTCTTGTTCTATTTTATTTTCCACTATGACGCAGATCAACTGTATGCTAGCTTGTGGCACGGGGGGTTATCCCGTATCTTGTATTTTGTTTCTTTTTCCTGTTTCTTGTTTTCTTGTTCTATTTTTTTTTCCACTATGACGCAGATCAAATGTATGCTAGCTTGTGGCACGGGGGGTTATCCCGTATCTTGTATTTTGTTTCGTTTTCCTGTTTCTTGTTTTCTTGTTCTATTTTATTTTCCACTATGACGCAGCTCAACTGTATGCTAGCTTGTAGCACGGGGGATATCCAACTTCTTGTATTTTGTTTCTTTTTTCTTTTTCATCTTTTATATTTCCTTTGACACCACAACATATATGAACTGTATTCCAACTAGTGGCAAACAGGGATTATCCAATTTTAAATTCAATTCAATTTCAAAATTATCCAATTTCTTGTATTCTTTCCCTTTTCTTTTCATATTTTTCGTCTTATACCCTTTTATCCTTTTTATCTTATACCCTTAACCCTACGCTTGTTTTATAGTCTGTTATCTTCCCTGCCTTGTTTAACCTTGCAGCCTAAACCCTAAACACTAAACACTATAACATACACCCTAAACCCATGTAGATGGCCTTTAAGGAGGAGCACAGTGCAGCTTTACCATCACTACTCCTGGACTCTCAAAACCTATATTTTAGTCTTTTATCCTCTTTTGTCTTTCACCCTTTTCCTTTTTAACCTTGCTGTCTAAACCCTAGACCCTATACCATAAACCTTAGACATTACACTCTAAACTCATGTAGATGGCCTTCAAGGAGGGGCACGATGCAGCTCTGTCTATCTATACCTCCCCGGCCAGCAGCACAACCTACCTGAAGAAAGCTTGGAAATCTGGGTACGAAATCTCGACTCAAATAAATCAAAATAAATCAAAATACATCAAAACAAATCAAAATAAATCAACGAAGCTCTGTCTATTTATACCTCCCCGGCCAGCAGCACAACCTACCTGAAGAAAGCTGGGAAATCTGGGTACGAAATCTCGACTCAAATAAATCAAAATAAATTAAAATATATAATCATAAAAAAACATCAACGCAGCTCTGTCTATCTATACCTCTCCTGCCAGAAGCCCCACCTACCTGAATAAAGCTTGAAAATCTAGGTTAGAAATCTCGACTCAAATAATTCGAAATAAATTAAAATATATCAAAACAAATCAAAATAAATCAACGCAGCTCTGTCTATTTATACCTCCCCGGCCAGCAGCCCCACCTACCTGAATAAAGCTGGGAAATCTGGGTAAGAAATCTCGACCCAAATAAATCAAAATAAATAATCATAAAAAAAACATCAACGCAGCTCTGTCTATCTATACCTCCCCTGCCAGCACCGCCACGTACCTTAAGACATCTGGGAAATCTGGGTGATAAATCCGACTAAAACATAAGTGTACTAAATCTCAACTCAAATAACTCAAAATCAATCAATCAATAAATAAATGCATCTCTGCTCAAATAAATCAAAATAAATCAATATCTCATGTGCGAATACATCTCAAATGAATCAAAATAAATAAGTCAGTCTCAAATTCAAAAAGAAAAACATGAAATAAATCTCAACTCAAATAAAAAACGAATGAATAATTGTATATAAAGGCAGAATAATAACGAATAAACAAATAAGTTAAGGCAGCTCTGTCTATCAATGCCTCACCTGCCAGTAATAATATTTACCTGAATTAAACTGGGAAATCTGGAAAAGAAATCTGAACAATAAATCTGGATAATGGATTTGTGTAATAAATCTGGGTGTATGTAACATCTGGATAATGAATTTGTGTAATAAATCTGGGTGAATCATCTGGAT
>JAJSRW010001050.1:0-5000 GCA_022414725.1 Microglena sp. YARC | reverse complement strand
TGCTGGTGTTGGTGCTGGTGTTAGGCTTGGACACGGAGATTTTGGAAGATGGCGACATTAAGATGCGTGGTGTTGATATGAGATGTTGTTGGTGTGGTTGCGTGATGATGCTTGGTGAGGTGTTGCTTAGTGTTGGTGTTGGTGTTGTTAGTGGTGGTCCTGCTGGTCTTGTGGTTCTCCGTCACACCACCCACCATGATGGCCAGCAAGCGGATAAGCGGAGGTGTGGTGTTGCTGGTGTTGGTGCTGGTGTTAGGCTTGGACACGGAGATTCTGGAAGATGGCGACATTAAGATGCGTGGTGTTGATGCGAGATGTTGTTGGTGTGGTTGCGTGATGTTGCTTGTTGGGGTGTTGCTTAGTGTTGGTGTTGGTGTTGTTAGTGGTGGTCCTGCTGGTCTTGTGGTTCTCCGTCACACCACCCACCACAATGGGAAGCAAGCGGGTGAGCGGAGGTGTGGTGTTGCTGGTGTTGGTGCTGGTGTTAGGCTTGGACACGGAGATTTTGGAAGATGGCGAGATTAAGATGCGTGGTGTTGATGCTTGATGTTGTTGGCGTGGTTGCGTGATGTTGCTTGGTGTGGTGTTGCTTAGTGTTGGTGTTGGTGTTGTTAGTGGTGGTCCTGCTGGTCTTGTGGTTCTCAGTCACACCACCCACCACAACGGGAAGCAAGCGGGTGAGCGGAGGTGTGGTGTTGCTGGTGCTGGTGTTAGGCTTGGACACGGAGATTTTGGAAGATGGCGAGATTAAGATGCGGTGGTGTTGATGCTTGATGCTGTTGGTGTGGTTGCGTGATGTTGCTTGGTGAGGTGTTGCTTAGTGTTGGTGTTGGTGTTGTTAGTGGTGGTCCTGCTGGTCTTGTGGTTCTCGGTCACACCACCCACCATGATGGCCAGCAAGCGGTTGAGCGGAGGTGTGGTGTTGCTGGTGTTGGTGCCGGTGTTAGGCTTGGACACGGAGATTTTGGAAGATGGCGAGATTAAGATGCGTGGTGTTGATGCGAGATGTTGTTGGTGTGGTTGCGTGTTTTTGCTTGGTGGGGTGTTGCTTAGTGTTAGTGTTGGTGTTGTTAGTGGTGGTCCTGCTGGTCTTGTGGTTCTCAGTCATACCACCCACCACAATGGGAAGCAAGCGTGTGAGCAGTGGAGGTGTGTGGTGTTGCTGTGTGTCGGGTTTAGGCTTGGACACGGAGATTTTGGAAGATGGCGAGATTAAGATGCGTGGAGTTGATGCTTGATGCTGTTGGTGTGGTTGCGTGATGTTGCTTGGTGAGGTGTTGCTTAGGTGTTGGTGTTGGTGTTGTTTTAGTGTGGTCCTGCTGGTCTGGTGTTCTCCGTCACACCATTCATTACAACGGAAGCAAGCGGTGAGCGGAGGTGTGGTGTTGCTGGTGTTTGGTGTGCTGTGTTAGCTTGGACACGGAGATTTTGGAAGATGGGGCGACATTAAGATGCGTGGTGTGATTGATGCTTTGATGTCATTGTTGTTGGTGTGGTTGCGTGATGTTGTCTTGTGAGGTGTTGCTTAGTGTTTGGTGTTGGTTGTTGTTAGTGGTGGTCTCTGCTGTCTTGTGGTTCTCATCATACCACCCACCCAGCTGAGAAGCACAGCGGTGAGCAGAGTGTGGTGTTGCCTGGCTTGTTGTGAGCTGGGAGGCTTGGAACAGCGGTAGATTTTGAAGATGGCTGATTAAGATGCGTAGAGTGATGCTGATGCTGTGTGGTTGTGGTTGGCGGTGAATGTAGCATTGTGAGGTTGTGTGGGCTTGAGGTTGGATGTTGGTGTTAGTGGGTGGTCCTGGCTGGTCTAGTGTTTCCGTCAAGCGGTCGGACTTGGTGTGTGTTAGCTTGGACACGAGATTTGGAAGATGGCCACAAGCCGTGGGGTTGATGCGTTGATGCTGTTGGTTGATGCGTGTTTGCTTGGTGCTTGTTGGCTTGACACGGTGGTCAGGCTGTTGTTGATGCTTAGGATGCGTGTTTGGATGTTGTTGTTGTGGTCCTGTGTCTTGGTCTCGTCCACACCACACATGTGGCAGCAATGAGCGGAGGTTTGGAGTGTGCTTGGTGTTTGGTGCCGGTGTCAGGCTTGGACACGGGATTTGGAGATGGGGACATTAGATGCGTCGTGTTTGCGAGATGGTGTTGTGTGGTTGCGTGATGTTGCTTGGTTGTTGCGGTGTTGCTTAGTGTTGGTGTTATGGTGTTGTTAGTGGTGGTCCTGCTGGTCTTGTGGTTCTCCGGTCACACCACCCACCATGATGCCAGCAAGCTGTAAGCGGAGGTGTGGGTTGCTGTGTTGGTGCTGGTGTTAGGCTTGGACATGGAGATTTTGAAAAATGGCGAGACATTAAGATGCATGTGTTGATGCAAGATGTTGTTGGTGTGTTTTTGCGTGTTTTTGCTTGGTCTGTGGTGTTGCTTAGTGTTGTGTTGGTGTTGTTAGTGGTGGTCCTGCTGGTCTTGTGGTTCTCCGTCACACCACCCACCATGGTGGCCAGCAAGCGGTTGAGCGGTAGAGTGTGGTGTGCTGGTGTTGGTGCTGTGTTAGGCTTGGAACGAGATTATTGAGGATGTGGTGGGTTTAGGGTTTAGGCTTTAGGGTGTTTAGGGTTGGGATTTTAAGCTGTGGCACAGATTTTGGAGACGATGGCTACATTCGGAAGTGCGTGGTGGGTTAAGGGTTTAGGTTTTTCATTTATTTTAGGCTCTGACACAGATAATGGAGGATGGCTAGATTCGGGTGTGTGGTGGGTTCAGGGTTTAGGTTTATTCTCCTCCTCCTCCTCCTCCTCCTTCTCTATACACTATCACACCAACACACACACTAAAACACTCACGAACTCACTCACTAACACACACAGCACACACCACACACACACACACACACACACACACACACACACACACACACACAAACGCAGGTTACTAAGGGCCCTTGGGCGGGCTACGAGCTGTAGACACGACACGTGGCATTAGGTCATAAACAGGAGGACTACGGGTGTCCTAGAGAACCTGATGTTGTCAAAACAAGAGCTCAGGCCGTGTGACCGCTGCCTGGTGAGTTACAGTATATAATACCATATGCGCTATAATATATGAACATGTAAATATATGCATATTTAAATGTATGAATATATAAATATATGCCATATTTAAAATTATGAATATATAAAAAAATGCATATTTAAATAGATGAATCCGGGTGAATATATAAATATATGCATATTTAAATAGATGAATATATACAATATATTGAATACATAAATATAGGCATACTTTAAATAGATTGAATATATAAATAAATACATTTATAAGGTAAAAATAACATGGGGGCGGCGGCGGTTGTACTAGCAGAACCTGATGTATGTCTAAACTGAGCTCAGACCATGTGACTGCTGCCTGGTGAGTTACAGTATATAAATAATACAACAAATGCAATGTATGTCATGAATTGATGCTGCATAATAACATGGGGGGCTACGGTGTCCTAGCAGAACCTGATGTTCCGTAAACACTTGAGCATCAGGCCATGTGTACCGGCCTGTATGAGTTACAGTATATAAATTTAATACAACAATGCAATGTATGTCATGAATTGATGCTGCATAATTACAATGGGGCTGCGGTGTACTTGTAGCAGAAACCTGATGTTGTAAACACTGAGCTCAGGCATGTGACCGCTGCCTGGTGAGTTACAGAATCATACGTCAAGTTGCAGGTATAATGCATGAATTTAAATTAACAGCACAGGAGCTCAGTACTGTCACGCTGTACTGGTGCGTTACAGTATCTTTTTTTAAAAATATAAAAGCAGTGGTATGTCTGAATTGATGCTGCTAATACATTGGGGGCTCGGTGTCTTAGCAGAACTGTGTTGTAAAGTAGTGGCCATGGTGACGTGCTGGTGAGTTACTAGTATTAATTAATACAAAAATGCATGTATGTCATGGAATTGAATGCTGATTTACAACTGGGCACTCGGGTGTCAGCAACTGATGTTGTAACACTGAGCTCAGGCCATTAGTGACGTGTGCCTTGGTGAGTTAAGATAACGTCAATTGCTGTATAATGCCTATGCAAGTACAGCAGAGCCTCAGTCCCTCGTATCCGTGCTTGGTGGTTACAGTATTAATCATACAACAAATGCATGATGTCATGAATTGATGCTGCATACATGGGGGCCGCGAGTGCCCTGTACTAGCAGAACTGATGTTGTAACACTGAGCTCGAGGCCATGTGACCGGCTTCCTGTGAGTTACAAGCATCGTCTGCAGTATTAATGCGAATTTAAATTACAGCACAGACTCGTCCCTGTCACCGCTGTTGGTGCGTTACAGTATTTAAAATATAAAATGCAGTGTATGTCATGAATTGATGCTGCATAATACATGGGGGCTGCGTGGTACTGCGAACTGTGTGTAAAAGTGAGCTCAGGCCATTGACGCTGCCTTGGTTACGTATATAAATATCTACAAATGCAAATGGATGTGATGAATTGATGCTGCATATTCATGTTGGGGCGGCGGGATTTGTACTAGCAGAACAATGATGGTAAACAATGACTCAGGCATTGTGACCGCTGCCTGGTGATTAAAACATACGTCACGCAGCTTAATGCATGAATTGGAAAAACAGCACACGAGCTCGAGGTCCCTGTCACCGACTGCTTGTTGAGTTTACAGTATATAAATAACTCAACAAAATGCAATGTATGTCATGACATCTTATAGCTGAATCAATTACATGGGGTGGGGCTGCGCCAACCCATACACAACATCTCATAGCAGAACCTGATGTGTAAACCTGACTCAGGCCCTGTGACCGCTGACCCTAGTGAGATACAGAAATAATACTGAATTAATGCCATTGATTGATATTATAGCAATTCGCGGTATGATTTGGGTTGGATCATAATGAATCCGAGAGATTTTGCCTGAATCTTCGAGAATTCTCGCGAGCTTCTCAATAATTGGCACTCTCTCTAGTCGAGTTAGGGA
>JAJSRW010001924.1:0-30542 GCA_022414725.1 Microglena sp. YARC | reverse complement strand
AAGAGGAAGAGATTACTAACCATGTAAGTCGGGGTTAGTTTAGCCAGGCATTGCTTTTGATTACTTGCTCTAGGTGTAACACGCGGGTAAATCTGTCGACCCACAGCTTTCCATTTATTCCAACATGCTCTTTACTCTTGACCTATTGGAAGTTTGCTTTATAGTTACAAATTATGTCTATCGAATTAACATGTCTTTGGAGATGAACCATGGAGGCAGGGTAAGTTTATAAGCCAAGGTATGCCTTGTTACTTGCCTCTAGGTGGTAACCAGGGTAATCGCGGGTCGACCAAATCAATCTTAAACTGTGTATCCACAAACATGCTCTTGTATCTTGTACTATTGTAAGTTTTATAGTCATTATGTCTATCTAATTACCATGTCTTGGGATGAACCATGGAGGCAGGGTTAAGTTATAAGCCAAGGGTCATGCCTTGTTACTTGCTCTAGGTGTAACACAAGGTTTCCTGTTGACCAACACAATCTTAAACTTTCTCCAAACATCGTTCTCTAGTCTTTTAATCTTGGAAAATTGCTTATATTAAAATTATGATCTATTGTCTCCTTGAGCCTTGGATGAACCATGGAGGCAGGGTTAAGTTATAAGCTGGTTATGGCCTTGTTACTTGCTCTAGGTGTATACACAGGGTAATACCTGTTCGAACAAAAACACACAGTTTGTAACCTTTCTCCAAACATGCTATCTACTCTTGTGCTCTTGGCTGTTGCTTATATTACTTTATATCTATCAACTAACCAAGTATTTGGACTAAACCATGGAGGCGGGGTTAAGTTATAAGCCAAGCCATGCCTTGTTACTTGCTCTAGGTGTAACACAGGGTAATCGCGTCGACCCACACATCTCGTTACCTTTCATCCAAACATGCTCTTTACTCTTGTACTATTTGGAATTTGCTTATAGTACATTGGTGGTATATCGAATTTCCATGTCTTGGGAATGAACCATGGAGCGCCAGGGTTAAGTTATAAAGCCAACGGTCATGCCTTGTTAACTTGCTCTAGGTTGGTACACAGGTAATCCTCTGTTGACAGTCAACACAATCTTTAAACTTTCCTACCCCAACATGTTCTCTACTCCTTTTTTTTTAATCCCCCTTTTTTGGGGAAATTACTTAATATTACATTATATCTATATTGTCTAACCAAGCCTTGGGATGAACCATGGAGGCAGGGTAAGTTATTATTAAGCCTAAGGTTATGGCCTTGTTTACTTGCTCTAGGTGTAAACAAAGGGTAATCCTGTGCCGACCAACACAGTCATAAACCTTTCTCCAAACATGCTATCTACTCTTGTTGCTCAAGGCTGTTGCTTATATTACTTTATATCTATCAACTAACCAATATCTTGTACTAACCATGGGAGTCGGGGTTAAGGTTATAAGCCAAGGCCATGCTTTGTTAACTTGCTCTAGGTGTAACACGGGTAATCCTGTCGACCCACACATTCTTTACCTTTCTCCAAAACATGCTCTTTACTCTATACTATTGTAAGTCGCTTAGGAGTACAATTATGTCTTATCGAATTACCATGTCTTGGGATGAACCATGGAGGCAGGGTTAAGTTATAAGCCAAGGTCATGCCTTGTTACTTGCTCTAGGGTAACACAGGGTAATTCTCGACAACACAATCTTAAACTTGTATCCAACATGCTCTTTATCTTGTACTATTGTAAGTTTCTTAATAGTACATTATGTCTAATCGAATTACCGGTGTATGTCTTGGGATGAACCATGGAGGCAGGTTAAGTTTATGAGCCAAGGTCATGCCTTTGTTACTTGCTCCTAGGTGTAACACAAGGTATTCCTGTTGACGCAACACAATCTTAAAACTTTCTCCAAAAACATGTTCTCTAAGTCTTTTAATCGTTGGAAATTGCTTATGTTAAATTATATCTATTGTCTAACCAAGCCTTGGATGAACCATGGAGGCAGGGTTAAGTATAAGCTAAGGTTATGCCTTGTTACTTGCTCTAGGGTGTAACACAGGGTAATCCTGTCGACCAACACAGTTGTTAACCGTTTTCTCCAAAACATGCTATCATACTCTTGTGCTCTTGGCTGTTGCTTATATTACTTTATATGTCTATCAAACTAACCAAGGTATTTGGACTAACCATGGAGGCGGGGTTAATTATAAGCCAAGGCCATGCCTTGTTACTTGCTCTAGGTGTAACCACAGGTAATCGTGTCGACCCACACATTCTTAACCTTTCTCCAAACATGCTCTTTACTCTTGTACTATTGAAATTTGCTTATTGTACATTGTGTAATAATCGAATTACCATGTCTTGGGATGAACCATGGAGGCAGGGGTTAAGTTATAAGCAAGGTCATGGCGCCTTGTTGACTTGCTCTAGGTGTAACACAGGGTAATCCTGTCGGACCCACACAATCTTAAACTTTCCTCCAAACTTGTCCCTCCTACTCTTTTAATCTTGGAAAAATTACTTATATTACATTATATCTATTGTCTAACCAAGCCTTGGGATGAACCAATGGAGGGCAGGTTAAGTTATAAGCTAAGGTTTGCCTTGTATCTGGGCTTTACTTGCTCTAACTCTCGTTGTGTAACACAGGGTAATCCTGTCGACCAACACAGTTGTAACCTTTCTCCAAACATGCTATCTACTCTTGTGCTCTTGGCTGTTGCTTATATTACTTTATATCTATCAACTAACCAAGTATTTGGACTAACCATGGAGGCGGGGTTAAGTTATAAGCCAAGGCCATGCCTTGTTACTTGCTCTAGGTGTAACACAGGGTAATCGTGTCGACCCACACATTCTTAACCGTTTCTCCCAAACATGCGCTCTGTTACTCTTTTTACTATTGAAATTTGCATATAGTACATTGTTTATATCGAATTACCATGTCTTGGGATGAACCATGGAGGCAGGGTTAAGTTATAAGCCAAGGTCATGCCTTGTTACTTGCTCTAGGTGTAACACAGGGTAATCCTGTCGACCCACACAATCTTAAACTTTCTCCAAACTTGATCTCTACTCTTTTAATCTTGAAAATTACTTATATTACATTTATATTATTGTCTAACCCAAAAGCCTTGGGATGGGAACCATGGAGGCAGGGTTAAGTTATAAGCTAAGGTTATGCCTTGTTACTTGCTCTAGGTGTAACACAGGGTAATCCTGTCGACCAACACAGTCATAACCTTTCTCCAAACATGCTATCTACTCTTGTGATCTTGGATGTTGCTTATATTACTTTATATCTATCAACTAACCAAGTATTTGGACTAACCATGGAGTCGGGGTTAAGTTATAAGCCAAGGCCATGCTTTGTTACTTGCTCTAGGTGTAACACGGGGGTAATCGTGTCGACCCACACATTCTTAACCTTTCTCCAAACATGCTCTTTACTCTTGTACTATTGTAAGTTGCTTATAGTACATTATGTCTATCGAATTACCATGTCTTGGGATGAACCATGGAGGCAGGGTTAAGTTATAAGCCAAGGGCATGCCTTGTTACTTGCTCTAGGTGTAACACAGGGTAATCGTGTCGACCAACACAATCTTAAACTTTTCTTCCAAACATGCTCTTTAATCTTGTACTATTATAAGTTTCTTATAGTACATTATGTCTATCTAATTACCATGTCTTGGGATGAACCATGGAGGCAGGGTTAAGTTATGAGCCAAGGTCATGCCTTGTTACTTGCTCTAGGTGTAACACAAGGTATTCCTGTTGACCAACACAATCTTAAACTTTCTCCAAACATGTTCTCTAGTCTTTTAATCTTGGAAATTGCTTATATTAAATTATATCTATTGTCTAACCAAGCCTTGGGATGAACCATGGAGGCAGGGTTTAAGTTATAAGCTAAGGTTATGCCTTGTTACTTGCTCTAGGTGTAACACAGGGTAATCCTGTCGACCAACACAGTTGTAACCTTTCTCCAAACATGCTATCTACTCTTGTGCTCTTGGCTGTTGCTTATATTACTTTATATCTATCAACTAACCAAGTATTTGGACTAACCATGGAGGCGGGGTTAAGTTATAAGCCAAGGCCATGCTTGTTTACTTGCTCTAGGTGTAACACAGGGTAATCGTGTCGACCCACACATTCTTAACCTTTCTCCAAACATGCTCTTTACTCTTGTACTATTGGAATTTGCTTATAGTACATTGTGTATATCGAATTACCATGTCTTGGGATGAACCATGGAGGCAGGGTTAAGTTATAAGCCAAGGTCATGCCTTGTTACTTGCTCTAGGTGTAACACAGGGTATTCCCTGTTGACCAACACAATCTTACAACTTTCTCCAAACATGTTCTTCTACTCTTTTAATCTTGAAAATTACTTATATTACATTATATCTATTGTCTAACCAAGCCTTGGGATGAACCATGGAGGCAGGGTTAAGTTATAAGCTAAGGTTATGCCTTGTTACTTGCTCTAGGTGTAACAAAGGGTAATCCTGTCGACCAACACAGTCATAACCCTTTCTCCAAACATGCTATCTACTCTTGTGCTCTTGGCTGTTGCTTATATTACTTTATATCTATCAACTAACCAAGTATTTGTACTAACCATGGAGTCGGGGTTAAGTTATAAGCCAAGGCCATGCTTTGTTACTTGCTCTAGGTGTAACACGGGGTAATCCTGTCGACCCACACATTCTTAACCTTTCTCCAAACATGCTCTTTACTCTTGTACTATTGGAAGTTGTTTATAGTACATTATGTCTATCGAATTACCATGTCTTGGGATGAACCATGGAGGCAGGGTTAAGTTATAAGCCAAGGTCATGCCTTGTTACTTGCTCTAGGTGTAACACAGGGTAATCCGGTCGACCAACACAATCTTAAACTTGTATCCAAACATGCTCTTTTATCTTGTACTATTGTAAGTTTCTTATATTACATTATGTCTATCGAATTACCATGTCTTGGGATGAACCATGGAGGCCGGGTTAAGTTATGAGCCAAGGTCATGCCTTGTTACTTGCTCTAGGTGTAACACAAGGTATTCTGTTGACCAACACCAATCTTAAACTTTCTCCAAACATGTTCTCTAGTCTTTTTAATCTTGGAAACTTTGCTTATATTAAATTATATCTATTGTCTAACCAAGCCCTTTTAGGGATGGCATGAACCATGGAGGCAGGGTTAAGTTATAAGCTAAGGTCTATGCCTTGTTACTTGCTCTAGGTGTAACACAGGTAATCCTGTCGAGCCAACACAGTTTGTTTAACCTTTCTCCAAACATGCTATCTACTCTTGTGCTCTTGGCTGTTGCTTATATTACTTTATATCTATCAACTAACCAAGTATTTTGGACTAACCATGGAGTCGGGGTTAAGTTATAAGCCAAGGCCATGCTTTGTTACTTGCTCTAGGTGTAACACGGGGTAATCGTGTCGACCCACACATTCTTAACCTTTCTCCAAACATGCTCTTTACTCTTGTACTATTGGAAGTTGCTTATAGTACATTATGTCTATCGAATTACCATGTCTTGGGATGAACCATGGAGGCAGGGTTAAGTTATAAGCCAAGGTCATGCCTTGTTACTTGCTCTAGGTGTAACACAGGGTAATCCGGTCGACCAACACAATCTTAATCTTGTATCCAAACATGCTCTTTAATCTTGTACTATTGTAAGTTTCTTATAGTAACATTATGTCTATCGAATTACCATGTCTTGGGATGAACCATGGAGGCAGGGTTAAGTTATGAGCCAAGGTCATGCCTTGTTACTTGCTCTAGGTGTAACACAAGGTATTCCTGTTGACCAACACAATCTTAAACTTTCTCCAAACATGTTCTCTAGTCTTTTAATCTTGGAAATTGCCTTTATTAAATTATATCTATTGTCTAACCAAGCTTTGGGATGAACCATGGAGGCAGGGTTAAGTTATAAGCTAAGGTTATGCCTTGTTACTTGCTCTAGGTGTAACACAGGGTAATCCTGTCGACCAACACAGTTGTAACCTTTCTCCAAACATGCTATCTACTCTTGTGCTCTTGGCTGTTGCTTATATTACTTTATATCTATCAACTAACCCCAAGTATTGGACTAACCTGGAGTCGGGGTTAAGTATATAAGCCAAGGCCATGCTTTTTTACTTGCTCTAAGTGTTTAACACAGGGTAATTTGTGTCGACCCCACACATTCTTAACCTTTCCTCCAAACATGCTCTTTACTCTTGTACTATTGGAAGTTTCTTATAGTACATTATGTCTATCGAATTACCATGTCTTGGGATGAACCATGGAGGCGGGGTTCAGTTATAAGCCAAGGTCATGCCTTGTTACTTGCTCCTAGGTGTAAACATCAGGGTAATCGTGTCGACCCACACATTCTTAACCTTTCTCCAAACATGCTCTTTACTCTTGTACTATTGGAAGTTGCTTATAATAAATTATGTCTATCGAATTACCATGTCTTGGGATGAACCATGGAGGCAGGGTTAAGTTATAAGCCAAGGTCATGCCTTGTTACTTGCTCTCGTCGGTATTTAGGCAGACCTTTGAAATCGTTTGTATCAACTGGTTTGAATCAATGAACCCCTATCAAGCGGTTTTCCCCTTGAATCAGGGTACCTTGAAAACAGTTTGAATCAGTGATTCAATTCAAGCAGCTTATTCATTGAATCAGACGGATGTCAATCAAGACAATATCAAACGGAATTCAAGGTGGTCGAAGATATTGCACTTCGAAATGTAGCTAAGCTCCCATATGTAGGCTGCCGAGAGGTAGGAAGCTTTGAATCCGAGGCGGGCGAGCGCCTAGCGATAACCGGCACAAATCCGTACCTTGTAGTACATTGGTTGTGCTTTCATTGGCTAGACAAAAATCTAGGGTGGGGTGTAGGTGCTAGCAAGATGATGGCTGTAATCTCAAGTGTCACAACTGGCTATGTAACCAAGTTGAAGTCTGGCTATGTTAACCAAGTTGAAGTCTGGCTACGTAACCAAGTTGAAGTCTGGCTATGTAACCAAGTTGAAGTCTGGCTATGTAACCAAGTTGAAGTTGAATGTAGGAGTTTGGAAACAGCCCAAGTAGGGTGTGTGTGCGTGTTTAAGTACTCGCACTTTGGACAATGGTAGGAAGAAACTTTTACAAGAAAGGAAACAAATATAATGCCAGAAAACAAATTGGGTATCATATATTTAATTTTCCTGCTGAGGACGGCTTAGCTGGCTCGAAGCTACACAACAACCTAATATCAGAGAGACAGCCTAATGGAGCTGGGCTTGGAAGCTATACAACCTGGCACACACAAAGTGATAAGTCTTATGGAGCTGGCTGGAAGCTGTACAAACCTAATGGAGCTGGGTGGAAGCTTTACAACCTGCCACACAAGTGAAAGTCTAATGGAGCTGGCTGGAAGCTCTACAACCTAATGGAGCTGGCTAGAAGCTGTACAACCTAATGGCAGCTGGCTGGAAGCTGTACAACCTAATGGATCTGGCTAGAAGCTGTACACCTGTTACACAAAGTGAAAGTCTATTGAAGCTGGCTGGAAGTTCCTACAACCTAAGGAGCTAGCTGGAAGCTGTACAACCTGGCTGGAGCTGTACAACCTAATGGAGCTGGCTGGAAGTTAGGTCTAATTCAGGAGTCGGGAAAGTATTCATCGTTGTGGGTATCGCACAATTGATGAATACAATACAGTGCTCTCGTGGGTATCGCACAAGAAGGCTGTATATTGTCAACTACCAGCCCCGGCTATTGTCCAAGTGGTGGAAGGGATAATAGGCCTATCTACTGCTGGCTGCCTTGAAATTTCAAATTTAAATTTTTGGGTTTTTTTGTATGACGGTTTAAAGGGTACTGCCTGTCCTGGTCAACAAGGACAGGCAGTACCTTTAAACCCTCATAAACAAAACCCAAACTTAAAGTCATGCCCTATGATTACTGCTCCATGCTACTATATATTCAGGGCACTAACATGCCTTAATATCCCATTGGCTAAGCCTTGGCACCACATGATGGCAGCTTCCTAGGCAGCTCCACCACTTGCATATTCGTCTCTTTACTTGCCTCCCAACAGCCAGCATTCATGAATGACCTGGCAAGGGAAAAACATTAGAATGAGTAAGATAATGCTGCTTAGAATGTGCTGCACTTATCATGTTGGTGACTTAAGTGTGTGCAGAGGGTGGTGGATGCATACATGGCTTAAACGCATTGACCACCCTTTTGTAGCAAGCAGCAAAAAAAAAAAAAAAAACTCAAAAAAACAAACAAAAAAAAAAAAAAAAAAAAAAAAAGGGCGCTTATGCGGCTTTACATAGATGGGAAGGTGGGCAGCTAAAGCCATATTTTTTATTACTGACATGCATTAATTAAGTTGTTACATGAGGGTGGTTCAGCGCATACCATACAAGGCAAATCGCATCTCCGCCCATTCTGTAGCAAGCAGCCTCAAGGGCGCTTATCGGGACTACAGTATGGGTAGGTTCAGCTAAGCCATATTGAATGATATTATTGATAAGTAACATGCATTAATAAGTTGTTACATGAGGTGGTTGAGGCATACCATACAAGGCAAATCGCATCTCCCGCCCATTCTGTAGCAAGCAGCCTCAAGGGCGCTTATTTCGGGCTACAGATGGGTAGGATTTCGAAGCTAAGACCATGATTGATGATATTATTGATAAGTAACATGCATTAATTAAGTTGTTACATGAGGGTGGTTTAAGGCATACCATCGTACAAGGCAAATCGCATCTCCCGCCCATTCTGTAGCAGAAGCAGCCTCAAGGCGCTTATCGGGCTACAGTATGGGTAGGTTCAGCTAAGCCATATTATGATATTATTGATAAGTAAACATGCATTCATTAAAGTTGTTAACATGAGGGTGGTTAAGGCAACCATACAAGGCAAATTCGCATCTCCCGCCCATTCTGTAGCAAGCAGCCTCAAGGGCGCGCTTATCGGGGCTACAGTATGGGTAGGTTCAGCTAAGCCATATTATGATATTATTGATAAGTAACATTGCATTCATTAAAGTTGTTACATGAGGGTGGTTCAGGCATACCATACAAGGCAAATCGCATCTCCCGCCCATTCTTGTTTAGCAAGCAGCCTCAAGGCGCGCTTTCTCGGACAGTAGGTAGGTTCAGCTAAGCCATATCTATGATATTATTGATAAGTAACATGCATTTCATTAAAGTTGTTACATGAGGGTTGGTTCAGGCATGACAAACATAACTCACCACAACTTCTTGCCAAGTCCTAGTTTCGCTCCCCTCGAATCCCTCCGAGCGAGCTGCAAGTGGAAACAGACATCAAAGTTAGTGAATTGAGTGAGTGTTTCAAGTAGCTCAGTCCACCCACCCCACACCCCCCCCCCCCCCCTCAATATGCCCCCTCACCCCCAACCCCCTTGTTCTATAGTTTGTGTCTAGTGTTGTTGTAGTAGTTGTGTAAGTGTTGTATAGTGTTGTGTAACTGTTGTGTAGTGTAGTGTAGTGTACTGGTTGTGTTTTTGTCGTGTACGGGTCCCAGCAGCTGCAGCATATTTTTACCAAAGGCCAACTGCCCCACCTAGGGATCTGCCCAGAAGCTGCAGCATATTTTTGTGTGGAACCAACTCTTACCCCCCACCCCCCCACCCACCCCCACCCCACCCCATACCCCTGTAGATAGCGCACCTGCATATCCTTGGGCATAATGGTTACCCGCTTGGCATGTATAGCCGCAAGATTAGTGTTCTCGAAGAGGCCCACCAAGTAGGCCTCTGTCGCTTCCTGAAGGGCCAAATTTGCCCCTGCTTGGATTCTGTAATTTCCGAAATCTTGTACAATTTGTCGAACTAGCCTCGTGTAACTACGAGGAGCAGCTTGCACTAACGAGGCAACGATCACAAGGCCAAGATGCAGTTGGCGACCAGGGCTGCTCACCGATGCATGTATGCCTTGTGATCGTTGCCCTCGTTAGTAGTTGTCTCCAGTCGAAGTGAAGAAAAAAAAAGAGGAAGAGGAGGATCGTAGCGTAGCGTTCAGAATGCGAGTTTTACAATCTGGTGCCTCGAATTGCATTTGGCCGGTTCAGTTTGTGGGTTCAGGGGTTTGGCGTGCGTGGGCTCCGTTGCCAGGGATCTTCTACTGGGCGCGGGGACAGCTGAGAGCCGGGCAGGAAAGTACGGTACAACGGTTGCTTGGAACAACAGTCCAGCTAGCACTACAACAGTTCGCGTCCCGGATTTATGGAACAGGGAAGAGAGGAACCAACGGTGAAGGGCCAGCAAGGGTAGGAAAAGGGAATAACGGTTAGCACAAGGATCTATATTGCTTATTAACCGTAGGTATTTTGGCCCAATTTCAGCAGTGAATACAACTGCATTATTTAATGAATAACTATTCAAATCTTTGCATACCGTACTTCCTTTAAGTTACAATAGACTTAGATATGAATAAGGATGCTTTGGAATATATGTCAAAGAGGTCATCAATGTAATAAAACATTTTTATAACATAACCCCATAATTAGACTATCCTACAGTAGGAAAATGGTCCCTGAACTTGTCGGGTACCCATATGGGATCAGTCCGATTCAGGAAAACCAAAGATCAGAAGCAGATTCGAAGGAACGAGAAGTTTCTGAGTTCAAATCAGTAGTTAATCTGGCGCTGTTTTAAACCGTAACCAGTTGAGATCCTATAGACTATCCTACGAAAATGTCCCTGAACTTGTTCAGGTGCTATATGTGATCAGTCCGATTCAGGAAAAACCAAAGATCAGAAGCACATTCGAAGGAACGAGGAAGTTCTGAGTTTTAAATCAGTAGTTACCGATCTGCGCTGTTTTAAAAACCGTCCAGTTGAGATCCTGACCCCATAAACTATCCTACAGTAGGAAAATGGTCCCTGAACTTGTCAGGTTACCTATATGTGAATCAGTCCGATTCAGGAAAAACCAAAGATCAGAAGCAGATTCGAAGGAACGAGGAAGTTCTGAGTTTAAATCACAAGTTACAGATCTCTGCCGTAACCAGTTGAGATCCTGAACCCCATAGACTATCCTACAGTAGGAAAAATGGTCCCTTTGACTTGTCAGGCCTATATGTGATCAGTCCGATTCAGGAAAACCAAAGATCAGAACGATTCGAAGGAACGAGAAGTTCTGTATTTACATCATGTAGTTCCCGATCTGCGCTCTTTAAACCGTAACCAGTCCTGAGATCTGAACATAGACTTACCGATCCGACAGTAGGAAATGTCCCTGAACTTGTCAGGTTACCTATATGTGATCTATCAGTCCGATTCAGGAAAAACCAAAGATCAGAAGCAGATTCGAAGGAACGAGGAAGTTCTGAGTTTAAATCAGTAGTTAACGCGATCTGCGCTGTTTAAACCGTAACCAGTTGAGATCCTGAACCCCATAAACTATCCTACAGTAGGAAAATGGCCCTGAACTTGTCAGGTGCCTATATGTGATCAGTCCGATTCAGGAAAACCAAAGATCAGAAGCAGATTCGAAGGAACGAGGAAGTTCTGAGTTTAAATCAGTAGTTACCGATCTGCGCTGTTTAAACCGTAACCAGTTGAGATCCTGAACCCCATAAACTATCCTACAGTAGGAAAATGGTCCCTGAACTTGTCAGGTGCCTATATGTGATCAGTCCCGATTCAGGAAAACCAAAGATCAGAAGCAGATTCGAAGGAACGAGGAAGTTCTGAGTTTACATCAGTAGTTACAGATCTGCGCTGTTTTAAAAAACCGTAAACCAGTTGAGATCCTGACCCCATACAACTATCCTACAGTTAGGAAAATGGTCCCCTGAACTTGTCAGGTGCCTATATGTGATCAGTCCGATTCAGGAAAACCAAAGATCAGAAGCAGATTCGAAGGAACGAGGAAGTTCTGAGTTCAAATCAGTAGTTACCGATCTGCGCTGTTTAAACCGTAACCAGTTGAGATCCTGAACCCCATAAACTATCCCTACCAGAAAAATGGTCCCTGAACTTGTCAGGTTATATGTGATCAGTCCGATTCAGGAAAACCAAAAGATGCCAGAAAGCAGAGATCGAAGGAACGAGGAAGTTCTGAGTTTCAGTATTGATTCTTGCTGTTTGAAATCAGTAGTTAGACCGATACTGGTCCCTGGGGAACTGTCAAGGTGCTATATGTGATCATCCTGGATTCAGGAAACACCAAAACAAGAAGTCGTAACGAGGAATTCAGTTTAAAATACTTTTTGATCTCTGCGTGTGATAACCGAGTTTGAACCCCATGAAACTACCGACAGTAGGAAAATGGTCCCTGAACTTGTCAGGTAACCTATATGTGATCAGTCCGATTCAGGAAAACCAAAGATCAGAAGCAGATTCGAAGGAACGAGGAAGTTCTGTTTACATCATAGTACCGAGATTTCTGTTATAAATTAACCAGTTGAGAGAACCTCCATAGATATCCTACTTTAAGGCATGGGTCCCGATCTATGATGTGCCCGCTCAGGAAAAAAGATCAGAAGGCAGATTCGAAGGAACAAGGAAGTTCGAACCGTAACCAGTTGAGATCCTGACCCCCATAGGAAAACTATCCTACAGTAGGAAAATGGTCCTGAGGTTTAAGATCTGAACTTGTCAGGAACCCATACAACCTATACCGACAGTAGGACCTTGTAGGTATATGTGATCAGTCCGATTCAGGAAAACCTAAAGATCAGAAGCAGATTCGAAGGAACGAGGAAGTTCTGAGTTTAAATCAGTAGTTATCCGATCTGCGCTCTTTAAAACCGTAACCAGTTGAGATCCTGAACCCCATAAACTATCCTACAGTAGGAAAATGGTCCTGAACTGTCAGGTGCCTATATGTGATCAGTCCCCGATTCAGGAAAACAAGATCAGAAGCAGATTCGAAGGAACGAAGGAAGTTCTGAGTTTTCCGATTACCATAAACCGATTTGAGATCCCTGAAACATAAACTATCCTACAAAGACTTTGTCAGGTGCCTATAATCAGTCCGATTCAGGAAAACCAGCGATTCCATCATAGTTAGTATTCTCAGTTTAAAACCGTAACCAGTGAGATCCTGAACCCGGCATAAACTATCCTACAGTAGGAAAATGGTCTTGAACTTGTCAGGTGCCTATATTGTGATCAGTCCGCATTCAGGAAAACCAAAGTCAGAAGCAGATTCGAAGGAACGAGGAAGTCTGAGTTTAAATAGTAGTTACCGATCTGTGCTGTTTCTAAAACCGTAACCAGTTGAGATCCTGAACCCATAAACTATCCCAGTAGGAAAATGGTCCCTGAACTTGTCAAGCGTGCCTATATGTGATCAGCCGAGTCCGATCAGGAAAACCAAAGATCAGAAGCAAGATTCGAGAGTGAACGGAGGAAGTTCTTGAGTTTAAATTCACATTATTAACAGATCTCTTGCTGTTTAAAGACGTAACAGTTGAGATTGACCCCATTAACTCCTTTACAGTAGGAAAATGCTGAACTTGTGTACCTAATATTGATAATCCCGATTCATGGAAAACAAGATCAGAAGCAGTTCGAAGAACGGAAGTCTGAGTCTTACATCAGTAGTTACCGATCTGCCGCTCTTTAAAACGTAAACCAGATGAGATCCTGAACGTCCTAAATTCTACAGTATAGGAAATGTTCCCTGAACTTGTCAGGTGTCTATTATGTGACAGTCCGATTCAAGGAAAACCAAGGGATCAGAAGCAGATTCGAAGGAACGAGGAAGTTCTGAGTGTTACAGATCAGGTAGTTACCGATCTGCGCTCTTTAAACCGTAACCAGTTGAGATCCTGAACCCCATAAACTATCCTACAGTAGGAAATGGTCCCTGAACTTGTCAGGTTAACTATATGTGATCAGTTCCGATTCAGGGAAAACAAAGATCAGAAGCCCCAGATTCGAGAACGAGGAGAGTTCTTGAGTTTAAATGCCAGTAGTTACCGAATCTGCGCCTGTTTAAACCGTAACCAGTTGAGATCCTGAACCCCATAAACTTATCCTATCGACAGTAGAAAAATGAGTCCCTTGTGGTCAGGTGCCTATATTGTGATCAGTCACGATTCAGGAAAAAACCAAAGATCAGAAGCAGGATTCCGATAGGACGAGGAAGTCTTCTGAGTTTACCAGTAGTTACGATCTGTGCTGTTTAAACCGTAACCAGTTGAGATCCTGAACCCCATAAACTATCCTACAGTAGTGAAAATGGGTCCCTGAACTTGTCAGGTGCCTATATGTGATCAAGTCCGATTCAGGAAAACCAAAGCCATCTAAGAAGCAGATTCGTAAGGAACGAGGAAGTTCTGAGTTTAAATCAGTAGTTACCGATCTGCATGCTGTGTTTAAACCGTAACCAGTTTGAGATCCTGAACCCCATAAACTATCCTACGAGTAGGAAAATTAAAAAAAAAAAATTTCCCCGAACTTGTCAGGTAAACCTACTTATGTATCTCTCAAGTCCGATTTTCAGGAAAACTCAAAGATTCAGAAGCAATTCGAAGGAAGGAAGTTCTGAGTTTACAATCAGGTTACGATCTGCGCTCTTTAAAACCGCTAACCAGTTGAGTCCTGAACCCATAGACTATCCTACGATAGGAAAATGGTCCTGAACTTGTCAGGTAACTATATGTGATCAGTTCCTGATTCAGGAAAACCAAAGATCAGAGCAGATTTCGATAGGAACGAGGAAGTTCTGAGTTTAAATCAGTAGTTGCCGCTCTGTTTAAACGTAACCAGTTGAGATCCTGAACCCCATAAACCTATCTCCGACAGGTAGGAAAATGGGTCCCTGAAACTTGTCAAGGTGCCTATGATGTGAATCAGTCGATTCAGGAAAACCAAAGATCAAGAAGCAGATTCGAGAAACGAGAAGGGTTCTGAGTTTAAAATACAGAAGCAGAGTCTCTGCTGTTTAAACCGTAAACCAGTTGAGATCCGACCCCCATAACCAGTATCCTCAGAGAAAAATGCGTCCCGAACTGTCACTTGTACCTATATTGTGTTCATCCGCGTGCAGGAGAAAACCAACCCGCATTAAAGCAGATTTCGATCAGGAACGAGGGAAGTTCTAGTTACACTATAGTTTTACCGATCTGTCGCTCTTTTAAACCGTAACCAGGTTGAGATCCTTAACCCCATAAACTATCCTACAGTAGGGATAACATGGTTCTTGTCAGGTGCCCATATAGGATCAGTCTTCGATTCAGGAAAACCAAAAGTCTTATTAGCAGATTGAAGGAACGAGGAAGTTCTGAGTTTAATCAGTAGTTACCGATCGCCGCTCTTTAAACCGTAACCATTGAGATCCTGAACCCCATAAAACTATCCTACGGTTAGGAACAATGGTCCCTAAGTGTAACTATATGGATCAGTCCGATTCAGGGAAAACCAAAAGATCAAGAAGCAGATTCGAAGGATACGAAGGAAGTTCTGAGTTTAAATCAGTAGTTACGATCTGTTGCTGTTTTAAACCGTAACCAGTTGAGATCCTGAATACCCCATTTAAACTATCCGACAGTAGGAAAATGGTCCCTGAACTTGTCAGGTGCCTATATGTGATCAGTCCGATTCAGGAAAAGCCAAAGATCAGAAGCAGATTCGAAGGAACGAGGAAGTTCTGAGTTTAAATCACAAGTTACAGATTAACTCTGCTGTTTAAACCGTAACCAGTTGAGATCCTGACCCCCATAAACTATCTACAGTAGGAAAATGGTCCCTGAACTTGTCAGGTACCATATATGTGATCAGTCCGATTCAGGAAACCAAAGATCAGAAAGCAGATTCGAAGGAACGAGGAAGTTTCTGAGTTGTACATCAGTAAGTTACCGGAGGATACTTCTTTAAAAACCGTAACCAGTTGAGATCCTGAACCCCATTAAACTTATCCATACAGTAGGAAAATGGTCCCTGAACTGTCAGGTGCCTATATGTGATTTTTCAGTCCGAATTCAGGAAAACCAAAGATCAGAAGCAGATTCGAAGGAACGAGGAAGTTCTGAGTTTAAATCAGTAGTTTACCGATCTGCGCAGTTCGAAAAGGCGCTGATCTGTAACCAGTTCTCTAAGCTCAGAACTCCCCGTCCCTTCGATTCTGGTTATGACATTTGTTTACCTGAATCTAATATCAGATATAGGTACCTTAAGAAGTTTTGAATCCATTATCGTAGTGTAGGATAGCCTACTGGCGTGCAGGGTCCCAATTGGTAGGTGGTTCGAAGGCACGCGGATCTGTAACTAGTATGTCTCTAAGCTCAGAACTTCCCCGTCCCCTTCGATTCTGGTTATGATATTTTGTTTTCCTGAATCGATATAATAACATATATAGGGTACCTAAGAAGTTTAGAAACCATTATCTAGCAGGTGTAGGATAGCCTACTGGCGTGCAGGGTCCCAAACTCATTATACTTTCGCCGTTCGAAAGGCACGATCTGTAAACCAGTTCTCTAAGCTCAGAACTTCCTCGTCCCTTCGAATCTGGTTATGATCTTTTGTTTTCCTGAATCTAAATAATCATATATAGGTACATGAGAAGTTTTTAGAAAACCATTATCATAGTGGAGGATAGCCTACTTTTGGTGTGCAGGGCTTCCCAACTGGGCTCGCTGTTCGAAAGGCGCGGATGCATTGTAACCAGTTCTCTAAGCTCAAGAACTTCCTCGTCCCTTTTGAATCTGGTTATGGATCTTTTGTGTTTCCAGAATCGGAAATATCATATTTGGGTACATGAGAAGTTTCGGGATCATTATCCCCCATTGTCATTCATCAGGTTTGATTAGCATGACCCCCATCAGGGTTGTCTAAGTCCTGCGACCAGATCCCGCATGCACCGCAGGCGCGGCCCGAGAATCCGATTCAAATTATGGCGACCTGCTTCTCCGGCCCATGCGCGTGCAGGTTACCAGGGTACTGCATGCTGTTACAGTTCAAACTGGTCAGCGCAAGTGGGTTAGCGCTCTTAACTTTAGCGGCTGGTGCAAGCTTTCACTGTTCATCTGCCGCGTCAATTGGTTCTCGACTCAGCGTATTTCCTGCAGAATAGCGCACCATGCTGCCTGCTTTCCTTGAATTAACTTGGACTGATTACTATTCATAGCTTCAGCCATTCCCGGAATTGCTTCCTAGATCCGTCAATTACTACATGCGCGAGCACTTTGCTTCCGCGCACTTGCTTTGGAAATGGTTGTGCCCCTTCAAATCAAGACTGTTTAGCGACCTTCTTCTCCACCCACGCGCGCGCGTGCGGTTAAGGTACTGCATTTTCGTTTCGTCAAGTGGTGGCCTTACTTGACAAGAGTTGTGTCGCAGGCATTAAGGCAGCTGCAGCAAAATGACCTATCATGGAGCCGCAAGAGTTCCAATGCTCGAGGTGTGAAAACAAGGACTGGGTGCGCAGTCAGATAGCGACATGCTGCCTGCTTTCCTTGAATTAACTTGGACTGAGCTTGCTTTCATAGCTTCAGCATTTTCCCGAATTTACTTCTGAGATCGTCAATACCTAACACGCGCGAGCACCTTTGCTTCCGCGGTCTTTGCTTTGGGAATTGTTGTGCTTCAACCCAAGACTGTAGCGACCTGCTTCTCCGCCCCCGCGCGGCGGTTAAGGTTACTGCGTTTTGCGTCTCGTCAAGTGGTGCCTTACTTGACCAGAATTTGTCTCGACTTTGAGTGACTTGCTTTTTCGAGTTTGTTCCGCAGGCATTAAGGCAGCTGCGCAAGTCGACCTACTCGTCCAGGCTCATCATGGAGCCGCAAGAGTTCCAATGCTCGAGGTGCAAGACAGGTGCGCATTCAGATAGCGAATTTGGTTTGAACCATGGCTGCTATTTGAAAGTCGGGAAGAATGCGCATTAGCTGCCAATGTATCTCACCTTCTACGCTCACCAAGAACATTTGTCTGCAGGGTCTCACTCTTGCCGACGTTCTCGCGTCAGAACGCCTGTGATGCTGATGACCTTGAGGCTGAAAGACAATGTCGTTGATGACAAGAAGCACAGCATGCTGGGTTTCGTCAATTCGAATAGATATATATCGGTACCTGAACTACTTCGTGGCCAAACTGACTTCCTTAGTAGGCATCATATATCTAGGCTCATTCAATCACTAATATATATCATGTTTACTATCTAAGAGATAAATTCATTATTATGGTGCTTTCAATTTCTGTAACTCATATAAGGAGAAGTCGAAGAGTACTTCCTGTCCAAAGAGTATATGCGCCCTGTCAGTCTTCAGTGCTATTGCATTGCTTTACGAAAAGAAACAGATCATATTTGAACATCATTTGAGTCATGTTTGAAACAACCAACCTTGTTTCAACCTTTTTACAAGGGGCACGGGAGTTCAGAAGATGACGGCATTGATTTAAGATAGCGTGGAGTGAGTGGTAACATGGTTTGAGTCATGTTTGAAACAACAACCTTGTTTCATAAACGGATCTCAATTGGTAGGTTTGATGGCCGACTGATTCAAAACAGGAACAGGAAGATCGATTGAATCAAGGTTATCTCCGATGAATCTAAGAACTAATTAAAACGAACAATTTTCGCGATTTTCTTTGTTTAAACGACCCTCAAAGAAGTACTAAATACCGACCACTGGTGGCCAATATTAACTTGAAGAGAATAGCTGCCCCCCTCACATTAGGCTGACCTCTTATGCTGACCTCTGATGGGGGGGGCAGAAGTAGCGGATTAGACCGCATGAGCGTCTGTAACACTCAAATGGGGCACTGATGCAGCTCCCATAGCGCGAAATTGCAGTCACGCTCAGCCGAACTGGGCCCGCAGCTCGCGCAAAGTTTAGAAGGCGCTGAGAGCAGACATTGCTTAGGGCGAAAAAGGACCTCCACAGCTCAATTGTCGCCTTAAAGCTTCGCCTTAAGCTTCTATCTTATAGTATTTCTCAGCAGCTGACATGTGAAGGAGCAAAGGGCATGAGAGGGAGGAATGGAGGATGGGAGGATCTGAGAGGAAGGAGAAGTGGGTGGGGCTGCGAGAAGGGAATTCAAAAGAGAGAGCTGCTTCTGAAGCTAGCTAAGGATGGGTCGGGTTGGTCCCAAATTAACTTTGAAGAGAATAGCCTGCCCCCCTACCAGTAGGCTGACTCTTAGGCTGACCTCTGTAGGGCAGAGCTAAGCGAGATTAGACCGCCACAACATGGAGCGTCTGTAACACTCAAATGGTGGCACTGGCAGAGATTGCACTCCGCCTTAGAGCTTCGTCTATAGCTCCATTTATCTGCAGCAGCTGACATGAAGGGAGCCAGGGGATGGAGGCGAGGAGATGGAGGATCTGAGAGGTAAAGAGGGAAGTGTGGTGGAGGCCTCGGAAGAGTGAATCAGGAGGAGGACTGGCTTCTGAAGCATAAGGATGGGGGTCGCGCGCGTGGCGACAAATTAACTTGAAGAGATTAGCCTCTGCCACCCCTCGCAGACATGGCTTGTGAGCCTCGAAAAAAGTGGGACCTCCAGAACATACCAATTGCAAGGGCCGCAGAGTTAAAGTTAGACGGGCATAGTCGTCTGCTGACATGAATGGAGCCAGGTATGCAGAGGGTAAAACAGGAAGCATGAGAAGGGCAGGAGGGCTCCAGCGTTGGCCGAAAAGTTCAGCCATAAGTTCGGAAGGTTACGAGAGATGGGGGTCGGACATTGCCAAAGGGTTTAACTGAAGAAGTAATAGCTCTGCCCCCCTCCAGTAGGCTGACCTCTTATTGCTTGACCTCATGGAGGGCATGGAGTTTTAGCGGATTAGATCGCTCATGACGCATGAGCGTCTGTAACACGACTCAAATGGGCACTGAGCAGCTCCCAAGCCGACGGAAAATTGCAGTCGCTCCACGCCGAATTTGGTCCGAAGCAGCTTCTCGCCAGCAAAGTTAGAAGCAGACATTTGCTAGGGCGAAAAAAGGACCCTTCCAGCTCCAATTGTCGCCTTAAGATAATCTACATTAACAAAAAAAAGGCCTATCTCAGCAGCTACATGACAGGAGCAGGGTAATGAGAGGAGGAGATGGATGATTCTGAGAGGAAGGACGGAAGTGGGTTGGGGCTCGGAAGAAGGAATCAGAAGAGCTGCTTCTGAAGTAGCTAAAGGATGGAGGTCGGGTGGTCCCAAATTAAGTACTTGAGAGAATAGCCTGCCCCCCTCCACAGTATTTGATCTGAAAGGGGCAGTAGTAGCGGCTTAGACCGCCATAGAACGTCTGTAACACTCAAATGGCGGCACTGAGCAGCTCCCATAGTCCGCGAATAATTGCAGTCGCTCCACCTGGCCGATTGGCCGAATGCAGCTCTGCAGCAAAGGTTTAGTAAGGCGGACCGCGAGAGCAGACATTTAGGGACGAAAAAAGGACCATTACCAGCTCCAATTGTCGCTCTTAAAGTGCCTTACTAGAGATCTCAGCAGCTGCTACATGAAGGGAGCAGGGAATACGAGGGAGGTAGATGGAGGATTCTGGAGGCAAGGAGGAAGTGGTCGTAGTGTGGCTCGGAAGAAGGGACATCAGGATAGCTGCTTCTGAAGTACTAAGGATGGGGGTCGGGTGGTGGTCCCAAATTAACTTGAAGAGAATAGCCTGCCCCCTCCAGTAGAGCGACCTCTTATGTCTGACCTCTGGAGGGGGCAGCAGTAGCGGATTTAGACCGCATGAGCGTCTGTAACACTCAAAGGGGCACTGAGCAGCTCCCATAGCCGCGAAATTGCAGTCGCTCCAGCCGAATTGGCCGCAAGCAGCTTCGCAGCCAATAGTTAGGAGGCGGCCGAAGAGGCAGACATTGCTAGGGCGAAAAAAGGACCTCCAGCTCCAATTGTCGCCTTAAGAGCTTCGCTACTCAGTATCTCAGCAGCTGACATGAAGGAGCAGGATGAGAGGGAGGAGGATGGAGGATTCTGAGAGGAAGGAGCGTGGTGGGGCTCGGAAGAAGGAATCAGGAGAGAGCTGCTTTCTGATAGTACTGAAGGATGGGGTCGGGTGCCGTCCCAAATTAACTTGTAAGAGTAATAGCCTGCCCCACAGATCCAGTTAGGCTGACCTCTTATCGCTGACCTCTTTGAGGGGGCAGAGTAGCGGATTAGATGCCGCGATGAGCGTCTGTAACACTGCAAAATGGAGGGCACTGAGCAGCTCCCATAGCCCGCGAAATTGCAGTCGCTCCAGCCGAATTGGCCGAAGCGGCTTCGCAGCAGCAAGTTAGAAGGCGGGCCGGAGAGCAGACATTGCTAGGGCGAGTGGCGAAAAAGGACCTCCAGCTCAATTGTCGCCTTTCAAGTCTTCGTCTACTAGGTATCTTCAGCAGCTGGACACATGAAGGAGCGGATGAGAGGGCAGACTGGAGATGAGAGGATTCTGAATGAGGAAGGCTGGGCTTCTGAAGTACTAAGGGAAGTGAAGAGAATAGGATGACCTCTTAATGGCTCTGGGGGGCAGAGTAAGCGGAAGAAGGGATCCCATACAGCGAGAGTTGCGCAGTCGTTCGCAGGCCGATATTGGCCCAGAGCAGCTTCTGAAGTACTAAGGACATGTGTGGAGGGGGTAAGAGGGTCTAGCTTGCTCAGCAGCTGTCCCAAATTAACTCTGAAGAGAATATGGTCCTGCCCCCCCTCCAGTAGGCTGCCTTAATGCTGACCTCTGGGGTGGGCCAGGTGCGGACTTAGACCGCATGAGGTCTTGTAGACACTCAAATGGGCAGCTGAGGCAGCTTCCATAGCCGCGGAATTGCATAGATACGCCCAGCCCAGCGTTGGCCCTGAATAGCTGAGGCTTCGCAGCAAAGTTAGGAGGCGACCGGCGAGGCAAGACTTGCTAGGTCAGATCCGCAATAAGTTATTGTGCGAAATCAAGGACGTCAAAGCTCGAATTAGTGCGCCCTTAAATGGCTCGTTCTACTAGGTATCTCAGGACAGCTGGACATGAATGGAAGCAGGCGATGCAGAGGCGAGGAATGGGGGATTCTGAGAGGAAAGGAGGAAGTGGGTGTGGGCTCGGAACGAAGGGAATCAAGGAAGAGAGCTGCTTCGTGAGTACTGCCAGGAATGGGGGGATCGGGGCAGTTGTCCCAAACTTAAATTGGAGAGAGAATAGCCTGCCCCTCATCAGTAAGGCTGACCTCTATGCTGTCCTCGGACGCGGGGCAGAAGTAGACGGATTAGATCCGATGAGGTTGTAACACCAATGGGGCCTGAGCAGGCTTAATATGGCGCAAGCGGAAATTAGCAGTTCGCTGGCTCACCGAAAATTGGCCGAAGAGGCAGCTGATTCGCAGAAGTGTAGGAAGTGTGAGGGCGGTCCGGGAGCAGTACAATTAGGCTGAGGAGGCGAAAAAGGACCTGGCACTAGCTCCAATATGACGCCGACTCTCACTAATTCGTCTAATTCTAGGTATCTTACCAGCAGCTGAATGCAAGGAGCAGGGATGAGGAGGAGTAGCATGGGGAAGTCCTGAAGGGGAGGAGGAAGTGGGGTGGGCTCGGAAGAAGGGAACCACTGGAGAGCGCTGCATTGCTACTGAAGTACTGAAGGATGGGGGTTCGGTGTGTCCAAGATTAAATTGAAGAGAATAGCCTGCCCCCTCCAGTGGCCTGAACCTCATTGATGCCTGAACTCTTGGGAGGGGGCAAAGTAGGCTGATTTAGACGCGAGAATGAGCAGATTAGCTGTAACACTCAATGGGGCACTGAGTCCGACCTCATAGCCCGTGCAGGAAAGTTGCAAAGTCACGCATTCCAACGAATTGCGCCGACGATAGATGCACTTTCGCAGGGAATAGTTAAGATAGAGCGGTCCATGGAAGAGGAAACATTGCTATGGGACTCAGGTAGTAGTACGCGACCCAAAAAGGACCTCGCTCAAATTTCGCTTCAACGCGTCCGTCTACTAGGTAGTTGGATCTTATTAAAACTCAGCAGCTTGACTATAAGGAGCAGGGGATTGAGAGTGAGGAGATGAGAGATTCTGAGAGGAAGGAGGAAAGTGGGTGGGGGAGCTCGGAAGAAGGAAAGTCAGAGGGAAAAAGGCGCGGGAAAAAAGCCGTTGACTTTCCTTGAGACTAAGGATGGGGGTTCGGTGGGTCGAAATTAACAGTTAGAAAAATAGCTGCCCCCTCCATGGTAGGTGAACTCGCTAATCTGGACACATCTGCGAGGGGGCAGTAGTAGCGGATTAGATACCAGATTGTAGCGCTCTGTAACACTATCAAATGGGGGCAGACTGAGCGAGACTCCCATAGACCGCCGGAATTGCAGTCGGACGTCCAGAGCGGATTGGTGCCGAGTAGTTGCAGCGCTTCGCAGTCAAAGTCTAGGAAGGCGGCCGGGGACGGAGAGGCAGACATTCGTAGGGCGAAAAAAGGGACCTCCAGCTCCAATTGTCGCCCTTCAAAAGCTTCGATCTACTAAGAGTATCTCAGCAGCTGACTGAAGGAGGCAGGATGAGGGGAGGAGGATGGAGGATTCTGGAGAAGGAGAGAAAGTGGGTGGGCGTCGGAAGTAAGGGAATCAGGAGAGAGCTGCTGTCTGAGAGTACTGAAGGATGGGGGTCGCGGGTGGTTCCAAATTAATTGAAGAGAATAGCCTGCCACCCTCCAGTAGGCTGACCTCTATGCTTACCTCTGGAGGGCCAGGAGTAGGGATTAGACGCATATGAGCGTCTGTAACACTCAATGGGGCACTGAGCAGGCTCCATCAGCACGCGAAATTGCAGTCGCTCCAGCCGAATTGGCCGAAGCAGTTCGCAGCAAGTGTAGAAGGCGTGCCGGAGAGCAGACATCTTGCTGGGGCGAAAAAAGGACTCCAGCTCCAAGTTGTCGCCTTAAAGCTTCGTCTACTAAGGTATCTTCAGCAGCTGACATGAAGGAGCAGGGATGAGAGGGGGAGATGGAGGATTTCTGAGAGGAGGAGGAAGTGGTGGGGCTCGAAGAAGGGATCAGGAGAGAGCTGCTCTGAAGTACTAGGAATGGTGGGTCGGGTGGTCCCAAATAAACTGAAGCGAATAGCCTGGGCCCTCTCCAGTAGGGCTGAACCTCTTATGCTGACCCTCTGGCGAGGGGGGTTGACGTGGTTGGTATCGATGAGCGTCTGTAACGATCGTCAAATGGGGCACTGAGCAGCTCCATAGCCGCGAATTGCTAGTCGCTCAGCCGAATTGGCCGATAGCGAAGTTCGCAGCAAAGTTAGGAGGGGCGGAGAGGCAGACATTGCTAGGGCGAAAACGGACCTCCAAGCTCCAATTGGTCGCCTTAAAGCTTCGTCACTAAGGTATCTCAGCAGCTGATATGAAGAGCAGGTGAAGAGGGAGGAGGATGGAGGATTCTGAGAGAAGGAGGAAGTGGGTGGGGCTCGGAAGAAGGGAATCAGGAGAGAGCTGCTTCTGAAAGTACTAAGGATGGGGGTCGGGTGGTTCCCAAATTAACTTGAAGAGAATAGCCTCGCCGCCCCTCCAGTAGGCTGACCTCTTAGGCTGACCTCTGGAGGGGCAGAGTAGCGGATTAGGACCGCGATGAGCGTCTGTAACACTCAAATGGGGGCCACTGAGACAGCTCCCATAGCCCGGAAATTGCATTTCGCTCCAGCCTAATTGGCGAAGCAGCGTCGGTCCGTTCCTCTCAAATGCTGGGGCTCGAGAGAGCAGACATTGCGTAGGGAGTGAAAAGGACCTCCAGCTCCAATTGTCGCCTTTAAAGCTTCGTCTACTAGGTTATCTCAGCAGTACATGAAGGAGCACGGGATGACGAGGGAGGAGATGGGAGGATTCTGAGAGGAAGGAGGAACAGGGTGGGGCTCGGAAGAAGGGGATCAGTAGAGAGCTGCTTCTGAAGTACTAAGGAGGGGTCGGGTCGGTCCCAAATTAAACTGAAGAGAATAGCCTGCCCCCTCCAGTAGGCCTGACCTCTAATCTGACCTCTGGAGGGGCAGAGTAGCGGCATTAGACCGCTATTGAGCGGTCTGATAACACTCAAAGGGGGCACTGAGCAAGCTCCCATAGCCGCGAAAATTGAGTCGCCCAAGCCAATTGGCGAAGCGTTCGCAGCAAAGTGAGGAGGCTGCCGGGAGAGCAGGAACATTGCTGGGCGAAAAATGGACCTCCAGCTACAATTGTCGGCTTTAAGCTTCGGTCTAACTAGGTATCTCAGCAGCTGACATGAAGGAGCAGGATGAGAGGGAGGAGATGGAGGATTTCTGATGAGGATGATGTGTGAGGCAGGGTGGGGCTCGTTGTGGAAAAGGGAATCAGGAGAGAGCATGCTCTGAAGTACTAAGGGATGGGGTCGGGTAGGTTCCCAAATTACTTGAGAGGAATAGCCTGCCCCCCCTCCAGTAGGCTGACCTTCTAATGCTGACCTCTGGAGGGAGGCAGAGTAGCGATATAGACCGCCGAATGAGCGTCTGTAACACTCAGATTGGAGGCATGAGCAGCTCCCATAGCGCGAAATTGAGTCGCTCAGGCCGAATGGCGAAGCAGCTTCGCCAAGCAGTTAAGGAGGGCGGCCGGGAGACAGACATGCTAGGGCGAAAAAAGGACCTCCAGCTCCCATTGTCGCCTTAAGCTTTCGTCTACTAGGTATCCTCACACAGCTGCATGAAGGAGCAGGGATGAGAGGAGGAGATGGAGGATTCTGAGAGGAAGGAGGAAGGGGTGGGGCTCGGAAGAAGGAATCAGGAGAGAGCTGCTTCTTGAGTACTAGGGATGGGGTCGGGTGGTCCCAAATTACTGAAGAGAATAGCCTGCCCCCTCCCAGTAGGCTGACCTCTTATGCTGACCTCTGGAGGGGGCAGAGTAGCGGATTAGACCGCGATGAGCGTCTTGTAACACTCAAACTGGGGCACTGAGAGCTCCCATAGCCCGAAAATTGCAGTCGCTCCGCCTAATTGCCGAAGCACTTCGCAGCAAGTTAGAGGCATTGGCCGGTAGAGCAGACATTGCTGGGCGAAAAAAGGACCTCCGCTCCAATTGTCGCCTTAAAAGCTGGGTCGGTCTGACTAGGTACTCAGCGCTACATGGGAGCAGGATGAGAGGGAGGAGATTGGAGATTCTGAGGAGGGAAGGGTGGGGCTCGGAGAAGGAATCAGGAGAGAGCTTGCTTGCTGAGTACTAAGGATGGGGGGCGGGTGGTTCCCAAATTACTTGAGAGAATAGCCTGCCCCCTCCAGTAGGCTGGGACTCTTCTATGCTGACCTCGGGAGGGGCAGAGTATCGGGTATTTAGACCGCCTGAGCGTCTGTAACACTCAAATGGGGCACTGAGAGCCTCCCATAGCGCGAATTGCAGTCCGCTCAGCCGGGAATTGCGAAGCAGCTTCGCAGCAAAGTTTAGAGGCGGACCGGAGAGCAAGACATTGCTAGGGCGAAAAAGGACCTCCAGCTCCAATTTGTCGCCTGTAAGCTTCGTCGACTAGGTATTCAGCAGCTGACATGAAGGAGCAGGGATTGAGAGGGGAGGAGATGGAGGATTCGAGAGGAAGGAGAAGTGGGTGGGGGCTCGGAGAAGGGACATCAGGAGAGGCTGTGTCTGAAGTACTAAGGATGGCGGGTCGGGTGTCCCAAATTAATTGAAGAGAATGCCTGGCCCCCTGCCAGTAGGCTGACTCTCTTGATGCTGGACCTTGGGGGGGGCAGGAGTTAGCGGTTAGGACCGCGGAATGAGCGTCTGTAACACTCAAATGGGGCACTGAGCAGCTCCATTAGCCGCGAAATTGCAGTCGCTTCCAGCCGAATTGGCCGAAGCAGCTTCGCAGCAAAGTTAGAAGGCGGCCGGGAGAGAAGACATTGCTAGGGGCGAAAAAAGGGACTCCAGCTCAATTTTGTCGCCTTAAGCTTCGTGCTACTAGGTATCTACACGCGGCTGACATGAAGAGCGGGAAATGAGAGGAGAGATGGGGATTCTGAGAGGGAAGGAGGAGTGGGTGGGGCTCGGAAGAGGGAATCAGAGAGAGCTGCTTCTGAAGTACTAAGGATGGGGGTCGGGTGCGTCCAAATTAACTGAAGAGAATAGCTGCCCCCCCTCACAGTAGGCTGAACATCTAATGCTGACTCTGGAGGCGGCAGAGGAGCGAGTGGGGTAGACGCCGTATCGGGCATGAGGCGTCTGTTGACACACTCAATGGGGAACCTAGCAGCTCCCTAGCCGCGAAATTGCAGGTCGCTCAGCCGAATGGCGAGCAGCTTCGCAGCAAAGTTTAGAAGGCGGCTGAGAGGCAAGACATTGCTAGGGCGAAAAAAGGACCTCCAGCTCCAATTGTCGCTTCAACTTCGTCTACTCAGTATTCTCAGCAGCTGACATGAAGGAGCAGGGATGAGAAGGAGGAGATGAGGATTTCTGAGAGAAGAGGAAAGTGGGTTGGGGCTCGAGAAGGGAATCAGGAGAAGCTGCTCCTGAAGTACTAAGGATGGGGGTCGGGTGGTCCAAATGAAACTAAGAGAATTAGCCTGCCCCCCTCCAGTAGGCTGACCTCTTATGCACCTCTGGAGGGGGCAGAGTAGCGGATTAGACCGCTAAATGAGCGTCTGTAACACTCAAATGGGGGCACTGAGCAGCTCCATAGCGCGGGAATTGCAGTCGCTCAGCGATTGGCCGAAGCAGTCTTCGCAGGCAAAGTTAGAAGGGCGGCCGGAGAGCAGACCATTGCTAGGCGCGAAAAAAGGACTCCAGCGTCCAATTGTCGCCTTAAAGCTTCGTCTATAGGTATCTCAGGCAAGCTGACATTGAATGGAGCAGGGTGATGTGTGTGTGTTGAGTGTTGAGAGGAGGAGGAAGCTGGGGTGGGGCTCGGAGAAGGGAATCACGAAGAGAGCTGCTTCTGAAGTACTAAGGATGGGGTCGGGTGGCTCCCAAATTAACTGAAGAGAATGCTGCCCCCCTCGCGTAGGCTGACCTCTTATGCTGACTCTGGAGGGGCACGTAGCGGATTTAGACCCTGAGCGTCTTGTAACATCAAGTGGGGGCACTGAGCAGCTCCATAGCGCGAAATTGCAGTCGCTCCAGCCGAATGGCCGAAGCGCTTCGCAGCCAAAGTATAAGAGGCGGCGGAGAGCAGACATTGCTAGGGCGAAAAAGGACTCCGCTCCAATTGTCGCGCTATAAAGCTTCGTCTACTAGGGTATCTCAGCCAGGTGCTGACGATGAAGGAGCAAGTGGATAGAGGGAGGAGATGGAGGATTCTGAGAGGAAGCGAGTAAGTGGGGGGGATCGAAGAAGGGAATCAGGAGAGAGCTGCTTTCGTGTGTGTCTGTGTGTGTGGGTGGGTCGGCGTGGTCCAAATTAACTTGAAGAGATAGCCTGCCCCCCTCCAGGTAGCGCGTTACCTTTTATGCTGACTTCTGAGAGGGGGCAGAGTACGGATTAGACCGCGTATGAGCGTCTGTAACACTTAATGGGGGCAGGAGCAGCTTCCATAGCGCGAAATTGCGTCGGCTCCAGCCCGAATTGGCCGAAGCAGCTTCGCAGCAAAGTTAGGAAGGCGGCGGCAGAGCAGACATTGCTGGGCGAAAAAAGGCCTGCCAGCTCCAATTGTCAGCCTTAAAGCTTCGTCTACCAGGTATCTCAGCAGCTGACATGAAGGAGCAGGGATGGAGGGAGATTGGAGGGATTCTGAGATGAAGGAGGAAAGTGGGTGGGGCTCGGAAGAAGGGAATCAGGAGGAGAGCTGCTTCTGAAGTTTACTAAGGGATGGGGGTCGGGTTGTCCCAAATTAACTTGAAGAGATAGGCCTGCCCCCCTCCAGTAGGCTGACCTTTTATGCTTGACCTCTGGTGGGGCAGAGTAGCGGATCTAGACGCATGAGGTCTGTACACTCAAAATGGGGGCACGGAGCAGCTCCCATAGCCGCGAAATTGCAGTCGCTCCAGCCGAATTGGCCGAAGCAGCTTCGCAGCAAAGTTAGAAGGCGGCCGGTGGTGTGAGACATTGCTAGTGGCGAAAAAGGACCATCCAGCTCCAATTGTCGCCTTAAAGCTGTCTACTAGGTATCTCAGCAGCTGACATGAAGGAGAGGGATGAGAGGGAGGAGATGGGAGGATTCTGAGAGGAAGGAGGGAAGTGGGTGCGGGCTCGAGAAGGAATCAGCGAGAGAGTCTGGCTTCTGAAGTACTAGGAGGGGGGTGCGGGTGGTCCCAAATTAACTTGAAGAGAATAGCCTGCCCCCTCCAGTAGGCTGACCTCTTTTGCTGAGCTCATGGAGGGGAGAGTATGCGGGATTAGACCGCAATGAGCGTCATGTAACACTCAATGGGGCAGCTGAGCAGCTCCATAGCCGGAAATTGCAGTCGGCTCCAGCCGAATGGCGAAGGCAGCTTCGCAGCAAAGTTTGAGAAGCTGGCCGCGAGAGCAGGGACATTGCTAGGGCGAAAAAAGGACCTCCAGCTCACTGTTCCCTTAAAGCTTCGATCTACTAGTATTTCAGCAGCTTGCATGGAAGGAGCAGGGATGAGAGGAGAGATGGAGGATTCTGAGAGGAAGGAGGAAGTGGGTGGGGCGCTCGGAAAAGCAAGGAATCAGAGAGAGAGCTGCTTCTGAAGTACAAGGATGGGGGTCTGTGTACCCAAATTAACTTGAGAGTGGTGTGTCTCTCCCCCTCCAGTAGGTGGTATGCTGGTGTGTGGCTCTGTTGGAGGGGGCAGAGTAGCGGATAGGACCGCATTGAGGTCTGTACACTTCAAATGGGCCACTGAGCAAGCTCCGATAGCCCGGAAATTGCAGTCGCTCCAGCCGAATTGGCGAAGGCAGCTTCGCAGCAAGTTAGAAGGCGGCCGAGAGCAGACATTGCTAGGGGCGAAAAAAGGACGTCGTGTCGGTGTTGCGCCTTAAAGCTTCGTTCTACTAGGTAATCTCAGCAGGCTGAATGAAGGGCAGGGATTTGGAGGGAGGAGAGGGGGGATTCATGAGAGCAAGGGAAGTGGGTGGGGCTCGAAGAAGGGAATCAGGAGAGAGTGCTTCTGAGTACTAAGATGGGGGTCGGGTGGTCCCAAATTAACTTGAAGAGAATAGCCTGCCCCCCTCCATAGGGCTGACCTTCTTATGCTGACCTCTGGGAGGGGGCAGAGTAGCGGATTTAGCCGCTGAGCGTCTGTAAACATCAAATGGGCACTGAGCAGCTCCCATAGCCGCGAAATTGCAGTCGCTCCAGGCCCGAATTGGCCGAAGCAGCTCGCAAGCAAAGTTAGAAGGCGTGCCGGAGGCAGAATTGCTAGGGCGAAAAAGACTCCAGCTCCAGATTGTCGCCTTAACGCTTCGTTACTAGATTCTCAAGCAGTGACATGAAGGGAGCAGGGATGGACAGGGAGGAGATGGAGAATTCTGAGAGAAGAGGGAAGTGGGTGGGGGCTCGGAAGAAGGGAATGCAGGACGAGAGTGCTTCATGAAGTACTAAGGATGGGGGTCGGGTGGTCCCAAGAGTTGAACTTGAGAGAAGCCCTGCCCCCCTCCAGTGTAGGCTGACCTCTTACTGCTGACCTCTGAGGGGGCAGAAGTAGCGGCAATTTTAGACGCTTATGAGCGTCTGTAACACTCAATATGGCATGAGCAGCTCCCATGTGCCGCGAAATTCAGTCGATCCAGCCCGATTGGCCGAGCAGATTCTCTCTGG
>JAJSRW010001923.1:0-47471 GCA_022414725.1 Microglena sp. YARC | reverse complement strand
GTATGGGTATGTATGTATCCGGTTGCGCAACGCGTAGGCAGCTGCCGTGAGGGACTCCGTGAGCTATGGTACTGGCTGGCCGATCACTGGCCTATGGTCAATGTTATCGTTGGTTACATTTCAGGTCATTTGCGGCCCCCAGCCGTGGCACTCAAGTATGTAGCTGCTATGTTATGGTATGTTAGTGGTGGAGGGACTGCATGCCTGTTGTAATTTATGGAGTGACTTGATGTTCTGGTCATGTGAGTGATACCGTATGTGCGCATGTAATGCAGCCGCTAGTCCTAGTGTAACTTGGTATTATGCAATGTATATTTGTAGTGTGATTATACTATGTACGTCATGTTATGTGATGCCTGAGCCGTTCCATGTTGAGCGGATGCGATTTGGTACAGACAATAGATATGCCTACCGCATGGTGGTAATTATAGTAAACGCGTGTATGATGGTATGTATGCTATCTATGTATCTGATGTATGTGTGTAACGGCATGTATGTTTGTATGTATGTACTCGAGTAGTAGGACTTACGCATGTATGATATCGTTATGGTGATGACAGCCGTGAGACCATCGTATAGTATGTAATGCTATGTGTGTAACGGTATGTATGTATGGTATATATATATAATGTTATGTATGCATGTATGTACGCATGTATGTTATGTATGTATGTATGTATGCTATGTAGGGTGCATGTAAATGTTGTATGTAATGTATTCTATTTGTAAGGTACGCATGTTATGTAATGTATGTATGTATGTATAGTATGTAACGCATTGTATGAGTTATGTATTAGTATGTCATGTATGTATGTATGTATGTCACGGCATGTTTATGTATGTATGTACGCATGTGTGTATTTATGTATAATAATGTTAATGTTATGTATGTGCGCATGTAATGATATGTATGTACATATGTATGTATGTAGCGCATGTTGTATGTAGGTAGGTAGGTAGGTAAGGTAGGTATGTATGTACGTCATGTATGTATGTAATGTATGTAATGTGTTTGTACACGCCATGTTATGCTAAGTATGGTATGTATGATGTATGTTTGTATGTATGTATGTATGGATGCACGCATGTATGTTCTGTATGTATTTATGTATGTATGTATGTATGTATGTAGTGTGTATGTAAGCATGTAATAGTATGTTGTATGTATGGTATGTTACGAATGTATGCTTAAATGTATGTATGTATGTATGTAATGTGTTCCCATGTATGTATGTAATGTATTGTAATGTATGTATGTACGCATTGTATGTAGTAATGCTATGTTGTATGTAAGTTGTGACGCATGTGTGTATTTAATGTATTATGTATGTATGTATGTGCGCATGTAATGTATGTATGTATTAGTACGTATGTATGTATGTATGTATGTACGGCATGTATGTATGTAATGTATGTTATGAAGTGTATAAGTATGTAATCGCCTCATGGTAATGTACGAATGTAAGTATGTATGTATGTAATATGTATGGAATGTATGTATGTATGTATGCTATGTAATGGTATGTGATGTGTGTACGCATGTATGGTAAGTAATGTATGTATGTATGGTAAGTGTATGCATGGCATGTATGTATGTATGTATGTATGAATGTTAATGTACGAATCATGTATGGTATGTATGTATGTATGCACCGCAGTGTATAGTATGTACGCATGTATGGTAATGCATGTATGTATGTTATATACGTATGTATTATATGTATTACAGTGACGTATGTAACCGGGCCTGTGTATGGTATGGTATGGTTATGTAAACATAAATGTATCGTATGTAGTGTATGTATGTATGTATGTAATGTATGTATGTATGTACGCATGTATGTATGTATGTAAATGTATTTAATGTCAGTGTTTTGTATGTATGTAATGTATGTAATGTTAAGCATGTAATGTATGTAAATGTAAGATATGATATGTATGTATAGTACGTATGTATGTTACTGTATGTTATGTAGTTGTAATGTACGCATGTATGTATGTATAGTATGCTATGTATGATTCGCATGTATGTATGTATGTATGTATGTACGCATGTATGTATGTATGTAATGTAATGTATGTATGTACGCATGGTGTGGTATTTATGAGTATGTTATGTATGTAATTATGTGCGCATGTAATGGTATGGTATTGTAATGTATGGTAACGCCATGTATGTTAATGTTTATGTATGTATGTATGTGTAATGTATGTACCATGCATGGTACGCTCATGTATGTAGTGTTATTGTATGAATGTATGTATGTATGTAATGTATGTATGTATGTGTGTACGCAGTTATGTAAGTATGTATGAATGTAATGCATGCATGCATGCATGGCATGCATGCAAATGCAGTGCATGCATGCAATGCATTGCATGCATAGTATGTATGTAACGTTTATGTATGTATGTATTGTATATGTGCTGCGCATGTATGTTTAAAGTAATTGTATGTATGATGTATGTAATGTATGTCATGCATGCATGCATGCATGCATGCATGTATGTATGTCATGTAATGTATGTACGGTACGTATGTATGGTATGTTTGGTATGTACGCATGTATGTATGATATGTATGTATGTATGACACGCATGTATTGTATGTACGCATTTAAATGTAGTGTATCGCATGTATGTATGTATGTATGTAATGTATGTAATGTATATACGTATGTAATTTATGTATGTAATGTATGTACGCATGTATGTATGCTATGTATGTATGTTACATAATGTATGTATGTAACGTATGTATGTATGTATGTATGTATGTATGTATGTATGTACGCATGTATGTATGTATGTATGTATGTATTCTAGTTTATGTATGTTTAGTAATGTAATGTTATGTATTGTAAGCATGTAAGACATGTAATGTAAGATTTGTATGTATGTACTGTAATGTACGATATGTACGCGGGGACATGTATTGTATGTAAATGTATGTCGCATGTATTGAATGTATGTATGATATGTACAGCATGTATGTAATGTATGTATGTACTGGTTATGTATCGGTACGACATGTGTGTATTTATGTATGTATATGCTATGTATGTATTGCGCAATGTAATGTATGTATGTATGTATGTATGTATGTATTGTAGCGTATGGTATGAATGTATATATGTATGTATTGTACGCCATGCATGTATGTATGTTATCTATGTATGTATGTATCATGTATTTACGCATGGTTTTTAAGATGTTTAACTCCATGGTAATGTACGCGTGTAATGTATGTATGTATGTATATAATTGTGTGTATGCAATGTATGTATGTATGTATGTATGTATGTATGTAGCGCATGTAATGTATGTATGTTACGTAGTTATGTAATGTATGTGACGACATGTATGTAATAGTATGTATATGTAATGGTATGTTAGTAATGTATAAGGTATCGCTCATTAGTATGTATGTACGCATGTATGTTATGTATGTATGTACGCATGTAATGTATGTAATGTGTGTATGGTAAATGTAGTATGTATTCACGCATGTAATGTATGTATGTACGCATGTAATGGTATGTCATGCTATGTATGTACGCATGTAATGTATGTAACTGTATGTTTAATGTAAACGCATTGTATGTATAGTAATGTATGTTATGTATGTATGTATGTATGTATGTATGTATGTATGTATTTCTGTTATGTATGTAATGTTATATTGTATGTATGTATATATGACTATATTATGTACGCATGTATGTAAATTTATGTATGTATGTATGTATGTATTGTATGTATGTACGCATGTATGTATGTATGTATGTATGTTTGTTTGTATGTATGTATGTTATGTATGTATGTATGTTACGCATGTAAATGTATGTATGTATGTATGTATGTATGTTATGTATGTGTGTACGTATGTATGTAAGTATGTAATGTTATGGTATGTATGTATGTATGTATGTATGAGTACGCCATGTAATGTATGTATGATAGCGGTATGATATGATATGTATGTAATGGTATTGTAGCGGCATGTATGTATGTATGCTATGTGCGCAATGTATGTATGTATGTAACCGTACAAATGTTATGTACGTTTGTAATGTATGTATAGCATGTATGTATGTATGTACGCAATGAAATGTATGTATGTATGTAACGCATGAATGTTATGTGACGTACGTAACGAATGTATGTATGTATGTATGTAATGTACGTATGTATGGATGTATGTATTGTATATATGTATGTATGGTATGTATGTACGCAATGTGTACGTATGTTCTGTATGTATGTACGTATGTATGTATGTAATGGGTCGTATGTATGTATGTATGTATGTACAGACAATGTATGTATGTATGTATGAATATTGTACGTACGTATTTATGTACGTATGTTATGTGTATGTATGTATGTAGCTATGTACGCATGTATGTAATAGTATGATACGTATGTAATGTATGCTATGGTATGCATGTTTTGTATGTATGTATGTATATATGTAATGTATTGTATGTATGTATACGTAATCCATAGCCATGTGTGAGTGTGGAGCACTCTGCAAAACTCGGTTGCTTGTTTGCCTTAACTTTGCTTCCCACAACTTTCAACCTGGTAGTCGCTATGGTGCAGTGTTGATAAGACTATGTCACCTGGCTGTGTGGGCCTGGTTATATGATGGGCAGCAGAACTTCTTGTCAACAAAGGAGCACTCCGAGGATTCAGCTCGAGGAATGGATCAGGGTTACACTATCACACTCGTTTTTTATAGGCTCCACGTTTTTACTGCCCCACCGTGTATCGCTCTGCTTATTCAAATGTATGTTTGTGCAGTGCAGGGTTTAGCCAACTAGGACTAAAGGGACTTGCCCAACCATATAATCCAGGAGGCGACTAAAAGAGAAAAAGATATTGTTTCTGAACATCGAGTCAATATGTTGAGGTGGAGGTCGAGCTCGAGAAGTGAACCTCCACAGGTTCCAGGCCTCCCAAGTGTAAGAAAGTTGGGCCAAACCAGTATAACTCCATATATTTCCAACGCCCAGGAAGATTATTGTGTCTGCCCTTAGGGTACCTTAAACATGGCAACATAGCCTTAACACATCTTCAAAATTCTCAACAACCAAAAACCTTGCTAGGTTATCTCATAATCAGGGCTAGGAAAGGGGTTTGCTTGTAACACCGTCAAAGACTTTGTCTAAATCCCAATGAAAGACCACAATCTTCTCTCTAAATTGTACCCTCACATCTTCTCTCTAAATTGTTCCTCTGGTGTGAATGCACCTTGCATGTGTCATCACACTTGTTAACAAAGCCAGGATCAAGGGCACCCACGGCAAATCTGAACTCGCCCACCCACCCACCCGTCGCCACGCATACCTTCCCATCGACCCAACTATCCTTTACCCACCTACCACCCACAGCCACCCACCCCCAATGCAGGCAATCTATTACATATACACGCACTGACACAGTGCTTCCAGTCACCGGCCCCCCCCAACACCCGCACGCATGCATACCACCCAACCAACCTCCCGCCCGCAACACGCCACACACGATGTACACACAATACACCACACCCACACCCACTGCACTTTTTTAACAATGCAGGCGTCTAATATGGGCAACGCTCCAGGGGATAAATTCAAGCTAAAATTGCAAATTTGCACCACATTGTAAATGCAGGCATCAAATGGGTGCTCCTCAAAGTGACAAGTTCAGAACCAGAAATTCAATGATTCACTACTTTTGATAACAATGCATCCAGCACCTAAGGGACTACGCCAGGGATAGAATTGCAAACTCAAATTCCAAAATCCACAATTTGTAAACAATGCAGGCATCATAGGCCTCCTCCAGGGGATAAATTCCAAGCTGCAAAATTTCAATTCACAACCCTTTTAAACGATGCAACACAAGGCACCTAAAGGGATAAATTCAAACTCAAAATTAAAATTCAGCAACTCTTTAAAAATTGTAAGCACCAAGGCGACTCAGGGACAAATTAAAACTCAAATTGAAGATCCACACTTGTTAACATGATCATAGGCTCCCTCATGGGACAAATTCAAACTCAAATCAAATCCACATTTGTTAAACAATGGCAGGCATCATGGCTCCTCCAGGTGACGAAGATGGGCCGGCCTGGTGCTGGGTGACATCAATCCATTGGGTCGATTTGGGCAGACGCATCAAACAGAGCGCTGATCTCTACCGGGTGCTTTTGACAAAGTCAATGTGGGTATTCAGGTGGACAGGAAAGCAAGTTGCCAAGAACCATGCCCCAAAGTTGGACCCCGGGGGTGGGGGGGGTGGGGGGTGGGGATTTTGAATTCATCCATAGGCAGAAAAAGTGGTGTGTGTTGTTGTGGTGTGTTGTGTGTGTGTGTGTGTGAAGAGGGGGGGGGAATTCAAATTCAACCTAGGCAGAAAAAGACCCCGGGGGGTAGTGGGTGGTAGGGTTTATGGTTTTTTATCGCAAGTCTGAGTTCGGAGTATACCTCGGGGTAAAGTTGCAATTAAATGTTCATCGGCTACTGGGATCTGAGTATATGGAGCGGCAGCATTATAAGGCTGGGAGCCATGTAATAAGTCAAAGTATGACATGGCTTATTGTGGTGAACACTACTAGGGGTCGGCTATGTTAACATAATATTAGTCGGACACGAGCCTTCTCACCAAGAAAATTTCGATATTTAAATTTGAAATACTAATAATTATTTGGTGATATGGTATAGATAATATTCAGTTATTTAATGATTTTTCAAAACACTTACATTTAGGTTGCCGGGATTCCCTAGACACTGCTAGTAACAGACATGCATGCTGCACCATTCATGTGCAAATTCATACATACACAAAACATGAACATTTCAAATCTCTGCCTGTATGCCAACCACGAAGAAAACAAACTTGCACAGTTTGGACAGTCTTTGTTTCGTGGTCGCTTCCATAAGAGTCCACCCCTTGACTGCCATCAGGCCGCGGGCACATCTGGAGATTAAGTAGGGTCCCAGGAAGATGTAATCATCATCATCAATCATAAGCCAACGGGAGCCTTTGTCTGCCGAGGTCAATAGGGGTAGTGGTGCAAGTCTGTTGGGTCATGGATCAGTATCTCTCGCCGACCCAAAAGTGCCGCTACCTCTTGTGTAGGAGTGGCAACACCATTGGAACCGAGACTGAAATTCCTCGACGCCACTGGTTTGTGTTGGTAGATTCCCCACCTCCTGGGGGGAAATTCCTTTCATAACTACACACACAAAATACATGGTACGGGAGGATCATCTCATTGTCTTGTGTGTTAAAGAACCTATAGAAGCGCTGCTGGAGAAGGGGTATTACTTAGTAGGCGGGGTATTATTGGAAACGGGTATTATTAAACAAAAATTAATCTGTAACAGGAAGTTAGTTTTCTAACTGTTTCAGATGGTCCAAGAGAGGGCCAGTAAAACTGTGTTTTCATTTTTTTCGACAACGGCGTCCGCCATCTCCGTATCCATTCCGTAGAATGCTAGACCCCCGGACCCCCCGATATCTGTGGACGCGCTGCCCCCGACCCCCCCAGGCCTCTGCGCGCTAGCGCGCATCGCCATAGCGATCAGGCCTTACGCCCTTACAACTGATCCCTCGGAAATCTCTTATGGTGTTGGAGGAGCGTAGAGTCCCAAGCTTCTACTCACCTGGACATAACAGAAATCTGAAATAAAAACAGCTGCTAGTATATAAGGTAAATAGCCAACTTGGACTCAAATATAAGTTGGCATGAAGAAGGCTATAGGCAAAAACATCCTTTCCGCAGTTGAAAAACAAAGAAGTCACCATGCAAGTACATATGTATGCATCTTTCTCTTCAAGCTTTTCATAAGTCTATACAAGAAAAAAAAGTTAACACGCTACTATCACCCGGAGATGCAATCTCATTGTCTTGTCTGTTGTATGAAAAAGGCAAGCTTGCGGCGAAAATCCTTCTTGTAAAAAAACACCATTGCCCTGTGGGCGTTTAACCCTGTAACCCTAGATCCGCTCCTAACCCTTAACCTGTGATTTTGAAAAAAATGTGGGTTTGACAAAATCAAATAATCGTCTGTGGCTGCTGTTAAAACCCTGAACCTTAACTCTAAACCTGGTGATGTTCAAGGTTGGAGCACGATGTATTGATTAAGAGCGTGAGGTGCTTCGGTCGACATCAACAGTACACACCAAAGGTGGCAAATCTATCTGCCAGCTTTTGACGCGCTTGAAGATCTGTGGAACTGGGTATCCCAGTCTGGCGAATGGCTGCCAATGGTTGAGCTCCTAGAAAAGAACGAAGATGTTGTCGGGTTCAAATCCCCACGGGTTGGCGATTTAGTGTTAGGCAGCGGTCGCTGTCAACGCCATGATAGCTTTGTCACAGGTAAAGTAGCAGCCCGTTTCCTTACCGCCGCAAGACGGGGCTCCCTTCAATGATACCAAACGCCCACCAGGTGCTATCAATTACATGTGGAGCTGGGTTGTAGTTGGGGGGTTAAATGGAATTAACATTTAATGGGGAGCCGATCGCGATCAGGAAGGATTGGGAAGGGAGGCCACATTGTGGGAGGTGACAGACGATCGGGGAGTTGGGAGGAAGGAAATGAGGTCAAGTGCTTGTGAAGCAAGGTTGTTATGGGGGACTCCAAGATCTGCAGTTCTTGAGACACACTACCAGTCCCAAGATCTGCGATCTCAAGACGCATCCCAGTTAGACGACAAGAAGATTTGCCATGTGAGACACAAGAAGTTTTGAACAACTCCAATGTAGAGCATTGCCAGGCTTCGAGGCGCATAGCCTTCAGAGGCCACACAGTGAGCACTGTTTTTCTTTGGGCTACTACCAGACTAGCTTGCTAGGCACGGCTTCCAGGCATTGCCTTCAGAGGCCACAACAGTGAGCTCTGTTTTCCTTATGGCTACTTAGTAGCAGCTTCTAGGCACGCAATCCAGGCATTCCCTTCGGAGGCCACACAGTGAGCACTGTTTTTTTTGGCAGAGCCCCCCTCCCTGGTGGGCGGAGCCCCCAGATTCACCTCATTGTCCGTTTTGTCCCGGCTGTCCGACGCACGATTAAAAATTTAAGCCTGACATGTCATCCAACTTTCTGCATAACTAAACTGGCTTCGGCAGCTCCGGTCGGTTTGCCACCGTGTTTTTCCATTGTCAACACATCCGCAATTTTCCGTGTCGCTTGCGACGCTTGCATAGGACTTGTCTTTTTGGCTACTAGCAGCAGCTTCTAGGCAGTTTCTCTGAGCCAGCTACTGGGCTAAGCCCCCAAATTTCAGCATCGCTAGAAAACTGATTGCTTCAGCTTCTAGGTGCACTAGGTTGCTTTAGATTTTGCGGGATTAGCCAGCCAGGGGAGCTGCCTAGAAGCTGCTGCTCGTAGTCGAAAATAGTGACAGTGAGGCAGTGTAAATTAGGGAGAGAAATGTTGTCATTGTTCTTAAGGCCGAAAACAGGGTTCTCATCTTCAAGCCGAAGGGCTATCGCAAGGCTGGAGTGTGATGGGGAGGGGCCTAGCCTGTGGTGGGGGGGGAACAGGGGGGGGCTGGGGGGGGCCTAGGCTGGGCCTGGGGGGGGCCTGGGCACAACACAGCACAGCACTGCACAGCACAGCCTTTGCAGAGCACAGCACTGCACAGCACAGTAGAGCAGCACAGCACAGCACAGTCATTGTTCTCAAGGCAGAAAAACGGGTTCTCATCTTCAAGCCGAAGGGCTATCGCAAGGCTGGAGTGTATCACGCCAATACTTACAATCACGCGCAACTACATCACGCCAATAATTGATGGCTCGTAGACGAAAAGGAAAACAGTGGTAGTGAGACCGTGTAAACTAGGCAGACATGTTGTCATTGATCTTGGGGCAGAAAACAGGGGCAGGGTTCTTCTCTTCAAGCCGTAGTCTGTAGGGCTATCTTAGGGCTGGAGCATATAGACAGTGGGGGGTGGACAGTGGGGTTATCTTAGGGCTGGAGTATATAACTACACACTCCGATATCGGGCGGGCTATGACAAGGACAGGGACATAATCTCCCCCACACACACGATGCCCCACACATGCCCATCGTACTTATTGGGGAATGGTGGCATCTTTCCTGTGGGAACTTGTTTCGAGTCACATATCTGAACATCTCCTCCCCTCATCAGCTATCTTAGGGCTGGAGTAATATAACTTCACCACTCCAATAATTGATGGATATGCCGTCTTGCTTGTACTGAGTATCTGCCGTCTCGAGACGTGCAGTATATCTGCCGTCTCGAGACGTGCAGTATAATCTGCCGTTTCAAGATGGACATATTATGTGCTTCTCGAGACTGAATCAACTTGACATGACTATAAATCGTCTTAGACGGGCCATAGTTGCCAGATCAATTACGCTTCCCAGAATCCAGGGGAGTCTTCCAACCACCCCTTATATAAATGTTTTAGGGGGGGGGGGGGGGGGGGGGGGGGGGGGGGGGGGCACTGGATTAATGAGTCTGCGGCCCCCAGGTGCAGTCAGATCTGCAGGTCAAGCGCACGCCAGCCGGCGTCGCCTGAGGGCACCCAGTAGCGCCTAACCCTTAGGTTCTGGAGACTCCTCCTCCGCCAGCAGTCCGCGAGCCGTACTGGGTTTAGTCCCAATTTAGGGGGTGGTACGTCTTTGCCGGCGGTACGAGCGCTGTACTGGGTTTCGTTTCAATTCAAGGGGCTGTATGGAGTCATGTATCCAAGTCATGGAGTCATGTATCCAAGCCATTTTTTATGAAACTTGGTTTTTTGTGAACTTGAAATTTAACTTGGTTACATGGCTCCAGCCAGCAATTTGGCTGCTCGCCGTCTAAGTTAGTAAATATAATTAGGATGGAAATTTGTACCAGGAAAAACAGTTAACCAGGAAAACGCCGTGTGACAAGTTGTGTATGCTCGTGGCTTCTTCAGAAAGGCTGTAATACGTAGGGAATTCTTTAATTTGATGGTTTTTTTGGTTGCCGGTACGTGGTCGATCAGCCTTCAGAAGAAGAAAGAAGACTTGTTACAAGGTTCAATACGCCGGCAATTCGGCGTCTAATAGTCTGCAGATTAAACAACTCCAGTGTAACCATTACTATCGTTTTACTTATGGGACAACATTACAGATTGTACATACAGGGTTATTTGTCCCTCTTCTTACTTCACATATCACACTTCATAACTAATTTTCATATATTTTCCTCTCCTGACATTTCGAACACAATTGTTGTATAAATGTTGCAGGTCACAAATAGGGTTAACATTCGAGGAAGAACTAAAACTTGAACGTGATGACATGACGCGGCCTTTGATTGGATTTGATTGTTACATGTTTTCCAACTTTGGGCTGAGCACCGTCTTGCAAGACACACAGAAAACAGGGAGCATACTAAGCGGATGATACACTTTTCAGACTTTTCCATGCCTTTGGTTGGAATCCAACAAGAGCTGAGACCACACATTGAGTGGCTGGAACCTTCCTAATTCAGAATCCCTGGAAAGTAATTCAGCTTCAAGTGGAACAGCATCCTGCAAGGCTGTATTTAGGGCGCGCAGGGAATTATATTTTTAAGCCCTTCCTATCATGGTTGGGCAAGTATTTTTAGCCTATTGGCCCAACTCCTAGACTGTAACATGCAATACACACATACATTTTTTGTTTCAGTTGTGAAAGAACTTTCACACCCAGGAGGTGGGTCTCCCGACAAAACATGCAGGGCATAGGCCCATGGCGCCACTGTTATGTAAGCCTAACGACGCTTTCGGCGAATTTCCTCTTCCATACTGCATCATAGCAAGAGTACTTGGGCTCAACTTCAATTGTGTCTTCTCAAACAGCTCCATGTCTAAGGCCAGACTCGGTGCGTGGTGGAGCGAGATCATACACTCCGGCAGACCCTGGCTGGTGATCTAATCCCCGGTATGCGACGTTCAAATGGTTGAGTCATCGGACCAAGTTGCAAACTTGTACAGGCAGCCACAAAGCATAATTGGGGGGCGCATAGGGTACCCATACATGTGTGTGTGTGTGTGGGGGGGGGGGGGGGGGGGGGGGGGGGGGGGGGGGGTTTCTAGCTAGGTCTCATGGGCACTATGAGCACTCCTTACCTAGGCATGCCTTAATAGGGCCTAGGCAGTGTCATGTGGCATATATTTGCAAGTATATGGCACATGGTGCACACTTATCAGCTGTACCTCCTACGGCTGTTTTACTCCATGCATCTTCCAAAAATGCCACGCGGGCGTATCAAAGGAACATGACAAACAAACAGTGTTTTTTATTTTCACCTACGAGCTGCAGCGTCTAGGTAACTCCCCTGCCTGGCTACCTTGCCAAACCGTACGCAACCTTGTGCACCTTGAAGCTACCATCATGCTGAAATAAGGGGGTGTAGCCCAGTGCATGGCTTGGGGAGCTGCCTAGAAGCTGCATCTTGTTGCCGAATATCCAAACACAGCTTGTAACTTGGTCCTACAAAACTTCGTCACTTTCGACTCGCTTCACCCCAGAAACTCATTTCCCGGCTTCTGATCCTTTTTTGGGTCTCGGTCTGAAAGTGGCGATCGAATGAGTCTGCACCCTACTGACTTTCGTGGCATTTTTTTAATGATCTGACCTGCATCTTGTGATATTTGAGCTGATTTTGAACATTGTAGCTAAGAGGAAGCCATAAGAGCAAACCATTTATACATCGGTGGGATATGGTGACATCATGTTGGGTAGACTCGAAGTTATTTTTAGTTAGTTTTGAAAGGACTTCACCCGGTATATGGGTCTCAAACCAGCGACCCCGAGGATTCAGTTCGAATGGCGTTGCCACTCCTACAAAATAATAGGCGCACTTATGAAATATGGACCCTCGGCCAAACGAACATTCAACACTACCCCTACTGACCACGGCAGACAAGCTCCTTGTCAGGGTCGTTAGGCGAGGCGGAAGTAAATGAAAGTTACAAATAGCAGACAACTTACACGACTGGGCAGCTGTAAACACTCGAATTCTGTATTCCTGTCGTTGTTGTTCTTGATACAGTCCAGGATTAGGCCAAATAGGCTAAATGGACTTCCCCAACCGAGAGTCCGAGATAGGATGGGCTACAACGAAAAAGCACTGATGAACTGAACAGCAGACAATTGGTTTACAGATGGGGGCCCTAAGCTCTTGCTGTTATTCACCGGATCTTACCGGTTCACCTAGAGTGACTTAGAGTGCACAGGTCTCCCGCCCTGCTGCACTATACTGCAGTGCCGCTGCCAGCTATGGCACGGACTCTGATGGCGGTACCCTGAGGTACCGCGCCATCTCAGTACTTCCTCCTAGCGCATTGATTGAATGCTTTAATCTAACTGTAAAGATCTTATCCTTACTGACTTCCCTCGTCTCTGTGCTCTGCACATAACTCCGGAAACTCACAGGTTACGGTTCCTTCCCCGCTAGATTGGCCTTGCTTGAACGGTAGTCCGGGCAAAGGACATTTTGATTGTTGTCGTGCGGAACGCTACATTTGAAAGGATCGAGTAAGGCTCTCCACCCCCGTGACAATTACTCCCCGTCGGGACTCGATTTTTGTGCACAACCATCATCCGCGTCCGGATTGATTACGCTCCATTGAGCCTCAAGCTGTCTTCCAGCCAACCCACTAACAACACAAGACCCCAAGACCACTGCGCCCCCCCCCCCCCCCCCCCCCCCCTCCCCCCCCCTCCCACGTCCCGTTACATCAGCAACCTCCGCCGCTCTCAATCGCCTCTCACTCTCCCACGTCCCGTTGCATCAGCAACCTCCGCCGCTCTCTATCGCTCCTCACTTCCACACCGTTGCTTCGCACTCGCTATGAGGCATGCTGCAACCGACCAGAAGAAGCCCCTTTAAACCTTCATCTTCCACCAGCACTTCTTTGAGTATTGGATTTAATCCATGGAAGCTGAACTTAAGATATCTGAATGCTACTTTCACCCTGGATCCAACAAACTACCTAGTTTTCACATTGAGTACATCCTTGCGCATCTGTCAGAACAAATCAGAAAAGACCACAAGCACCACAATGATCCAGACGAACTGCTATCAGCACTCAAATCCAATACGACCTCACATCCAACGCCGACAGCAAACACCCTGTCGCAGCCGAATCTGTTGCATCCATTGTCCACACATACGAAGGAATGGCACGATCTACCTCACCTACATCTAACCCACCATCGTATGCTCTCAATGCTTCCCAACGCACAGATCGGATGGCAGTAAACTGGATCATGGACACAGGAGCTACCTCCCACATGATAGGAAACGAATCACTGCTATATGACATAACAGACATATTTCCTCATATCAAAGCTCAAACTGCATCAGGATACACTTACATTACCAGATCTGGAAACGCCCTCATCAGAGGAGACAATGGCAAGATTCACAACCTCAGGAATGTCCACTTCAATGATGACCCAGATACACCTAACCTTATGTCCATGGCAGCAGCCATCAAATCAAACCCCACTATGCCAGTTAATTTTGATTCCCAGGCCTGCACCATGACCATCAATAACAAAGTTATAATCACTGGGTCAAATAACAAAAACCTCTACCTCACTCCTGTTCTTGTTCCTGACAAGACCCTTATCCATGGGACATGTCTGAACATCGCTATGGCCGCCATTTCCAGAACCACACCCCAAACAGCAGAACTCCTTCGCACCAGATATGGTCACCTTACCTACAGCAGTTTAGTTAGACTCATTGCTGAAAACATGGTCACAGGCACAGATGTCACTACTGCAGCCTGCAACAAAATGAAAAAGCATACATGTGAAATATGTGTCCTTTCCAAAATGGACAAGAACCCCTACCCCACATCATACACACGTGCTAAAAGACCCATGGCCATACTCCACATTGACATGAGTGGAAAGATGAAAGTGCCTAGTTTGAATGGCAGCCTGTACTTCCAAGGCATTCTAGATGACCACTCAAAGTACTCCATAGTCACCTTCCATAAAGACAAACACACTGTGCCCAAAGACACCATCCATGAACTGGAACGGTATGAAGTCCTCATAGATAACAAGATAGGCACTATTTTCTGTGACAACGGAACCGAGTACACCTGCAAACGATTCCAAAACTGGTGCAAGAAGAAAGGTATTACCCTCAACTTCACAGTCCCTGGCAATCCCTCCACTAACGGTGCAGCAGAGCGCCTCAACCGCGCACTACATGACAGAAGCACTGCACTCCTCATCTCATCCAAATTTCCTGAAAGGTACTGGGCTGAGATGGTGAAAAATGCTAGCATACTAAGAAACCTCAGCCCCACTTCTGACTCAGACAAAACTCCCTATGAAATGCTCCATGGAGTCAAGCCTAAGACTGATCACCTCAGAACCATCGGATGCCCAGCCTACGTCCACATAACACCCAAATCCAGGACATGGAAGTTTGCACCATCAGCCAAAATCACAAGACTCACACATCAGAAAAGCTTACATAGTTGTAGACTCCAACCATAAGATTTTTGATGCTAGAGACATCACCTTCAATGAGTCTGAGAACCTGGCGGGACAGAAAGGATTCCCAGGCCCAGATGCTGTTATACTAGGCATGTACGAAGAAGACACCCCTGTTGAACCTGATGAAGACACCCCCTCACCCTCCCATTCCCCTCAGAAATCAAAGACTATGAAGCTTTACGGGACAGGAACAAGGCAAACCGGGGAGCATGGTGATCACCAGAAGATATAGAAGATAGCTACCTGCCCAGTTCCATGCATCAGCAAGGGTCCATTCCCCCACAAAATAGTGCATACCAACACAACAACACTGTTGAACAAGGAAATGAACACAACCCTACACAATCTCAAACAAATGATCTCCCCAACCTCATGGCATCACAAAACAATGCACCAGCACATGCACCCTCTTCTCCTGCACCAGCACAACAAGCCACTACCCCTCCACCAGAAACCACTCTGACACAACCCCGCCGTAGTGGAAGAGAAAGGCATGCACCAAATCACCTAGCATTCCTAGCTGCAGACCAGATAGTCATACCAAAGAATGAAAGAGAAGCACTGGCTGGCCCTCAAGCTAAAGAATGGAAGTCTGCCATGAATGAAGAATTAGCAGCACTAGCTGAAATGAACACCTGGACATTAGCAGAACTCCCACACGGATCCAAATCCATTGGAACTAAATGGTATTTGATATCAAGCAATCAGTGGATGGCCAACTTGTCAGATACAAAGCCCGTTTAGTAGCAAAAGGATATGCCCAACGCCCAGGCATGGACTATGATGAAGTCTTTGCACCAGTTGCCAAACATGCTACCATCCGGTACATCCTGTCCATGGCTGCAGATCCCTCAGCACACCTTGCCCAACTTGATGTCTACACAGCATTCCTCAATGGAGTAGTAGAAGAGGAACTGAACTGTTCTCAACCCCCAGGATTTGAACAAGACCACAGGGTGTGCCGCATGTGGAAATGCCTCTATGGTCTGAAGCAAGTATCACGGCAATGGTATCTAAAAGTCAAAGAAGACATGACAGCCATTGGCTTCAGAGAAGTTGATGTTGACCAGGGCCTATTCCTGCTCCCTGGACCAACAACAAGACCCCTCATCTGGGTCCTCCTATGGGTGGACGACTTCCTCCTACTGTCCTTTGACAAGGACATCCTACAGCAGTACAAAGAAACCATCATGAAGCTCTACAAGACCCGAGACCTTGGTGAACCATCTTTGTAGGCTATGAGATCACCAGAGATGCAATTGCTGGAAAACTCCACATCTGTCAGTCCAGGTTCACCCAAGACCTACTCAGAGCGCACAGCATGCTCCCTGAGCCCAACAGCACCAGGTTCCCCATTCCCCTCCAACCTGATGCCCCCCTCCCTTACCCTGAAAAAGACACCCCAGACACTGGTCTTCCCCTTGCACAGATTGTAGGATCCCTCAACTACCTGGCAGTCAACACCAGACCTGACATTGCCCAAGCTGTCAACAGGTTGGCCAGGCACAGTGCCCACCCCCTCCATGACCACATGGAAGCTGCAACTGGCATCCTTAAATACCTCTCCAACACCCCTGACCATGGGATCACCTACACCCACTCCAAGAAGCTCCTCATTGGCTATTGTGACTCTGATCATGCTGCCTGCCCTATCACAAGGAAGTCCACAACAGGCTATGTGTTCCTCAACCAGGGAGGTGCCATCTCATGGGCATCCAAAATCCAGGCATCTGCCACTGCCCTGTCCACCACAGAAGCTGAATTCATGGCAGCCACCTCTGCTGCCCAAGAAGGAATGTGGTTGAGGAAACTGCAATTCTCTGCCACAGGTACCATGCCCCCTGCCCTCACCATTACTGGTGACAACCAAGCTGCACTCAGTGCATGGAACCAAGAGAAGCTCTCCTCAAGGCTCAAGCATATGGAAACAAGATTCCACTTCCTCAAGGAGCAATCCAAGAAAGAAGGCATCAAGCTCAACTGGATTCCCACTGCTGCCAACATGGCTGACATGCTCACCAAAGCCTTGCCCAGATCCAAATTCTGTGCATTCAGATAACAGATTGGCTTCACTGGAAAGCTCAAGCTTGATTAATCTTGTCTTTAGTCCTGCAACTGCTTGAAACCCCTCTGAGTCCATACTAGATTTCCTGCCAGATCCAAGATCCAGACTTTTCATAGATATTGATTGATTGCATCATTATTGACTGCTTTATTCTATCTTAGTTTAGACCTGGACAGAGATCCTGCCCCACAGGATATTCTTGAACCATCTCCTGCTCATCCCAGCAACGTGCCTAAATCCACTATGGATCATCCCCACGACCCAGATGCTATGCTTTTCCTAGATTTCATATAGGTCCTCTTAAATCAGTTTCAAAGTCTGCCAAGTCTTATTTCAAATAGCATGACTGCTTATAAATATCCTTAGTCCCTCAAAGTTTTCTTTAAACTCCTCTAATTCCCGGAATTCTCCAATATCAAGAATACCAGGAATTGGGGGGGATGTTATTCACCGGATCTTACCGGTTCACCTAGAGTGACTTAGAGTGCACAGGTCTCCTGCCCTGCTGCACTGTACTGCATTGCCGCTGCCAGCTATGGCACGGACTCTGATGGCGGTACCCTGAGGTACCGCGCCATCTCAGTACTTCCTCCTAGCGCATTGATTGAATGCTTTATCTAACTGTAAAGATCTTATCCTTACTGACTTCCCCTCGTCTCTGTGCTCTGCACATAACTCCGGAAACTCACACTTGCTACCGTGGACATGTAATTACACGATTATACACGAATCCTGCCGCTCCACCTAGGCATACTAGCTGTACAGTTTAAAAACACACACAGCATTTATAAACACATTTGTTTTTAGTTGTGAAAGGACTTGCACTCCATGAGTTGGGTCTCCCGAAACAAACCAGCGACACCCAGGATTCAGTTCGAAAACATCTACCTGTGTATGAGGACTGGTGAAACAAAAAGAAACACTCCTGATACTGCACTGTACTAATAGAAACTGCCGGCAGGCACAAAAAAGTCAACAGTCCCTAACTCCCTACCAAATACATGAAGTCTAAAACGACTGCTGTTTGGCCTGAGAAGTAGTTTAAAAGAGAGCACTCAGACTGCACTTATTTGGTAGGATGTAAACGATATATATTAAAGGTACTCATCTCCGCATACCGAAGTTCATACCTCTATTCCTAAACACAGAAACAAATGGTCCCTGCGAAGTACGTTTAGCAGGCAAACAGGCAAAAACTAACTCCAATTCCAGTGCTAATATCCCAGTGTATAATCCCCAGTGTAAATATCGTATTATGGCTCTCTAGATGTCTCGTGTCTATCATTATTCATAAATTCAGAATCCATTATATATATATATATAGGGAATGGCAAATCATATGATATTGACCAAAGACGAGTATGATATCATATGACATCATGCAAAAATCATATGATTTGAAATCATATGATATGATGCCCCAGGCCAAAGTTACCCCGTCAGACCGCCGTCAACATGTGATATCATATGATATCATATTGCCGACCCCTATATATATTTATATTAATTATAAATCATAAATTCAGCATATACAATATAGGTTTTGGGGCTATGTAGGGTAGGGTCCCACAAGCTCCATTAGCTAGACACAGGGTCAAGCCCAAAGCTCTCAGCTTCATTGGAATGCCTATCATGTCAGCTTTAAGGCACACTAGCTAGCTTCAGGTTTGGCCCAAGGGTGGGGGAAAGGAGCTTGCTAGAAGCTGATACATGCAGCCCACAAATGAAACCGTGCTCTAGACCCCTCATCCAGTGATTGTTTTTCAAATCTGAAAGTGGGGTTTTTCTAGCTTTATGGTTTTAGGCCTCCTCCAGGGACAGCGTTTTAGTGTTTTTATAGCTTATATACCATTGTGTAGCTTTTGGGGGCCATTTAGTATTTTTTCTTTTTCTTTTTTACAGCGATAATTTCGCTAAAACTTTGTCAAAACTAGCGATCGCTACATATGGCGGGGGAAAAATCCCTGCCCTCACCCCCTCAGTCATCCCCTTCGTCGATGGGCTAAATACCCGAGTGCATTAATGACGGTAGCCACATGCGAATGCAAATGATCCAGTCATGCGATGCGATGCATAGATTAACGAGCGCTGCGTTCAGAGGTTTCTAATATATTCTTCACAAGGAGAGCATGTACTACGTAGCTCTAACTCGTACTGCTTATTAACTCTGACTAGCTCTAACAGCGGAAGCACTGGCTAGCGCTACCCCCCCCCCCCCCCCTCCCCCTCGCTCAAACCCTATTTATATAGAAGGGAAACTGAGTATCAAGGAGAGTTTTCCGATTACTAGTTGTTCGCACCTATAGGTAGTGAGTAAGTAATGGAGTAGTTTGCGACCAGTTATTGGACTACTTTCAAAACCACTCCCCATTACTAGTTCATAATAGCACACTAACATTGGCTTCGGCAAATTTCCATCAACCATCCAACCAAACACAAACAACCCCAACCAACCAACCGAACAAACAAACAACACCAAGATGGCAAGACCAAGCATCCATTCAAGCATCCATCGAACCAACCATCCAGGCTCTGCCAGCTAATGTAACTATGTGAGCTAAATTGAGGCAAGGCCCCATTACATGTTGAATGTGCCCTTTCGGTCATTTAAAATCTTTGCACACATGGATGCGCTTTATATATACATCTATATACGGAAGTGTGATTGTGCGGCCGTTGCCACACACTAAATCAGCTTGTAAGATGCAGCTCAAGTGGGGTCAAGTGTGCCTGTGTTGGTAAAACCCACACTTCGCCCCATTTGTCAGCTGCATTTGCAAATGTGCAAGCTTTTCCTTGCAAATCGGCATAACCAGCGATACAACCTGGCCCGCTAGCTGACACATTGGTCAATTATGGGAAATTGGCTGCAGCCAAGCTTAGCGCTAACTTCAGGTGTGGCTAAAGCCACACCTCAAGTTGCATATGCTAATACATTTGAGCATTTCAAAGTAAGTGATAGAGCGCCATACATCGCAAATGGACACTTTCACATTATCTATACATTTGCTACAGACAAGCTGTGCGTGGCTGCAGCAAATTTCTAGATAATGTGCAAGTGTGCATTTTCACAGGGGCGCTAGATTACTTACTTCAAAATGAATTAGCATACTGTAATACTGTAATACTGTAATTCTGTAATACAAGCTATGTTTGCATACTGTAATACAAGCTGTGCTTGGCTGCAGCACATTTCCATAGCTTGCACACTTACATTAGCAGTCTGTGCAAGCTAATGTAAATATGCAAGATAAAATGTGCACGTATATAAGTTTATTGACTGGTTTTGACTGATTGACTTGGCTAATTGATTTGACTACAACTGGGCAGTTGCTTTCTCCAAAACAATTATATAAGCCCGGAAATGGGGCCAAGTTAAGGGCGGCTTATGTTAGCAATCATGTGTTCACGGAAGCCGCACTTGACATACCAATTATTTGAAGAAAGCAACTGATACAAAGGTTTGCTTCATACTTTAGATTATAAGGAGTTGTCACCTATCTAGCACATGTTGGGGGTTCGACTCCCCCTTCGGTCGCTCTTGGCGTTGCAGGTCGTCGTCAACCGCGATGGTAGCTTGTCCAGTTGAGGTAGGAGACCGCTCCCTACCCGCGTACGACGGGCTCCCTTAACACCACGCCCCACCAGGCGTTATCATTACCTTTAGCACATGTTGAGTTTGTACCCAGAAAGAGAACAAGCAATCACATATATAATCTACATATTTTGATACATAAATAGAGAGTGAGCTTAGACGGATATAATGCTACATCTACTGATAGACTGGACACATATATATATATATATATATATATATATATATATATATATACACACAATATATATATATATATATATATATGTATATATATATACACACAATATATATATATATATACACAAATGGTAACGGATATACAAATGGTAACGAAAAGCTCCGTTTAGCTGAGGGCACATTTGGAGTCCAGTACGGCACCAGGAAAAATTGTAATCATCATCATTATCAGAATTCAGGCTTACTTGGTACAAGAGAACAAACGAGTGGGGACAGGCATAGACCCACTAAATATATATAGATATACCATTTTTTTAACGTATAAATCTATATAGATCTATCTAGTCAGTCCAGATAATATATTGGCCGCACCCTACAAACGAGGCATCACCTATACAATGGAGGCTTTGTCTGTACTCACAAGGAGAACAATGAATCGCATATGCAGCATAGTTTAGGGTTGTAATTGAGAACAGAACCATGCATTGCCTCTACAGCAAAGGTTCGGTCCATTCTCATGAAGAGAACACTCGCCTCTACAGCACAGTGGGGTTAAGGGTGTACAGCAAAAGTGAAGTCCATTCTCACGAAGAGAACACTAGCCTGTACAGCACAGTGAGGTTAAGCTTGTACAGCAAAGGTTCAGTCCATTCTCACTGAGAAAACACTCGCCTCTACAGCACAGTGAGGTTAAGCTTGTACAGCAAAGGTTTAGTCTGTATTCAAGAAGAGAAGAAGGCATCACCTCTACAGGACAGGTTAAGGTTGTGCAGCAAAGGTTTACTTGGTCCTGGATGACAGGACACGGTTTTTGCACCCCATATGTAATATGTTGAATAAGGATCGCCCCCCCCAGAAAAGCTTCCACCCCTAGAAAAGGTTCCACTCGTAGTTTTTATTTCCCCCTACAAGCAGCATCTTCTGGACAGCTCCCTGAGCCAGCCCCTGGGCTAAGCCCCACGATTAATACAATAGTATACCCAAGACAGATTGACTGCTACATCTACCGATTTCACTGGACGTGCCCCTAGCGTGCTTGGATCACGATTCTGGTTGGATTTATGTACTCGGGAGACCGACGAAAAAATCCACCAAACAGAATGGCACATAACCGTTTTTCATTTTTTTCTTCTTTGTGCATGATGCTCGTAAGTCCCCCTTGACTCCATCAAGCCGAGGGCACATTTGGAGTCCAGTAGGGCACCAATAAAAATGTAATCATCATCATTATCATCATCATCATCATCATCATCAATATTCAAAAGATTTTTCGGCTTTCAGATGCACTACGTTGTTATAGATTTGTCTGGGTAGCAAGCCAGGGGAGCTGCCTACAAGTTGTTGCTGGTAGCTGAAAAGAAAAGCTATGGTTCCACTCCCGTAAAGGTTCCATGCCAGCAGTAGCATTGCAATAATGGCACTAGCACTGCGCCGAGGTACACCAGCACTTGCACCATCTTCATCATCCTCGTCACTATTCCCATCATACTTTCACTCCTGCCGCTTCTTTCGGTCCTCCGCTTCTTTGAGGCAGAACCGCTGGTATGTTGCGTGCCAGATGCCCCGTGATGCCGGTCTTGAACTGAGTCCAGGTTCACCAGCGCCAGCACCAGATGATCGCACTCCTCTGCTCGCCCGATCAGCAATCAGCAGAAATAGTTTCTCAGTTCCGGGGCGCTCGATGAGGTAACCATTTCTTCGAGCCTTCCTGCAGTCAATCTTAGTTCTGGACCGATGGAATGAGCTCACTGTCCCTGGGTGGGTCAGGTCAGTGCCGGTGCTTGTGCGGCACAGGCCCTCCCGGTCTCTTGAGGTTTGTGACTTCTGGGCGCCACGATCATCATGAGACAGCAAGCCACTTGGCATCTGCACACAGGCCAAGGCCACTTGGCTTGCTTGGCCTCCGCTTGTTGTGGCGCCTAATGGCCTTGAGCTGTGTGTGTCCGCAACATCTGACTGCACCACAAAAAGCAGGTGATCACCATCAAGTTCGGGCATCATAAAAGTCAAGTCAGTGCCGGTTGTGCGGCACAGGCCCTCCTGGACACTTGGGATTAGTGGCTTCTGGTGGTCTAGATCATCACGAGGCAGCGGGCCAGTTGGCCTCTGCGCATAGGGCAAGGCCACTTGGCTTGCTTGGCCTCTGCTTGTCGTGGCGCCTAACGACCTTGACCTGTGTGTGTCCGCATCATCTGACTGCACCACACAAGGCAGGCAACCACCATCAAGGTCGGATATCATGGAGGTGCTCTGGCCAACATCTCCCTCCTCTAGAGGAGGATTGTCAACAGAATGACGGTGATTTGCGCAGGCGGAGAAGTTCACCTGGAGCCTGGGGTCAGAGTCATATGAAACGTCCACTTGACCAGGCACCTGAGGCAGAGAGTAGCAAGGAGCAAAAGACACAGTAGGAAGAGTCCTGAGTGTTTTGCTTTGAGACGCCTGTTTGGTCAGTTTGAGAAAGAAGCGATCCTTCTCGTTTCCACCAATGGAGGAAGCCATACACAGGCAAGACAGCCTGGTGGCCTCATGGCCTTCAGAGAGCTTCTGCTCCTCTGAGCTTGCGCAGCTGCTGCGGTGGTTGTCTGCTTTTTCTTGTGGGTACACCACCATTTTTTTCCAAAGGTATTTCACTCCCCAGGAGGTGGGTCTCCTGATACAAACCAGCGACACTGAGGACTCAGTTTGAATGGCGAGATATATGGCCTGCTTGGAGGGTATGCAGTCACAGTGACGTCAGCTGTGAAGTCAGTGTCCACCTGTGGGTGGGTGTACCTGAGGTTCAGAGGGGGGGTGGGGTGTGGATATGAGGTTGCAGGTAGATGTGGCAGAACGAACAAGGAGCACAATCGGAGCTTTGGAGGGGTGTGGGGTGTGGGTATGAGGCTGCAGATGTGGAGAACGAACAAGGAGCACAATCAGAGCTTTGGAGGGGTTTGGGGTGTGGGTATGAGGTTGCAGATGTGGAGAACGAACAGGGAGCACAATCGGAGCTTTGGAGCAATCTGGCCTGCTGTATCCCAACTATACTACGCTAGCGGAGCTAGTGCCAGGGAGGGAGCCAGGGTAGGGGCTAGCATGAAACTGGGTGCGAGAGGTGGGGCAAACGACAAAATAAAAAACAACTTGAGTTGTGCAAGCAGCTGAACTCCCACATCAGCAGAGACTATTAGAACTTCAAGACATTGCGTCAGCAGGTATTCTAGTTCCTCTTGTCAAAGAAGCTAGAAGAATCAGTATCAGAGTATCAGTACTCGAACATCACAAGTGCGCATGATGATAAATCGATGTTCAAGTCGGTCAGGCACTCAATTACAGCCTATGCCGCCGCGGACCCGCAATAGCATATAGAGCCAACTTTGCCACTGACTGGCTGACTGACAGGCTGACTTCCTTCCTGAATTCACAGAACTTCCTACCCATTTGCTAATCAGTGTCGGCTGATAGGGACAGAGACGGAAAGGAACTGATATCATCAGAAAGGATTACAGAAGAAGAAGGAGAGAAGCACCTAGAAGGTATCATCTCAGAGGACTGATTAGGGTCTAGGGTTTAGGGGACACTGGACACGTGATCAGGGGGAAATGGCAGTAGGCAGTAATACAGCTATATATCGCTAACAATCAGCAACCCGCAAGTTGCAGGCCGCAACCCACAACCCAAGGCTTCAATCAACCCAAGCATCCAATCAAAGCTGTTCAGCTGATTAGTAGACAGCCAGCCACTATCACTACTTGACCTTTCCTGAACTTTCCCTTATGTTCCCTCATGTTCTCTAAATAGGAAAACCTTTCCCTTTCCCCATCGTTTCCTAAGAGAACCCAGAAGGGTGGAATGACAGGCTTAATAGCACGAAAACTATGTATACATTCCCTTACGTTCCTTCACATTCCTTACGCTCCCTTGGTCCATTGTCGGAGAGAGAGTGGCTGTCGTCTGTCGATTGAATACATAATTCGATTGGCTCGCGACGACCACTCAACAAGTTATATGCAGCGTCGCATGCGACGCTAAAAAATGGCGGAGAGTGATCGCGACGGAGCGACAGGTGGCAACACTAGCGAGTTAGTTACGAGACCGTTGGCTGACATGTCAGGCTTCATCGCGGTCAGACGGGTGGTCAGTCGGTCGCACAGACGGACAAATGGGTAACCCCCCCCCCCCCCCCCCCCCCCCCCCCCCCCCCCCAGGGGTTAACCCCAGGAGGTAACCCCAGGGGGTAACCCTGGGGGCTCCCGCCCCCTTGAAGAGGGGGCTCCGCCAAAAAGCGTCAGCTACTCGGATTCAAACGCATTTCGAATCTGCATCACTGCGATGTGCACGATAGGCGCAGTTTGTAGTCGCTAGTTAAGAGGACTTCAGAAAGCAAAAATGTCTGCATGGCAGCTGTTCGTGGTAGTCCACAGGAGCGCGTTTCGCTTTAAGTTTGTTTAGCCAGCGTTAGCCAGTGTTGAGGGTTTCAGCGTCCACGCTGGCCACGATGAAGCTCACTGTTTATTTTTTGGCTACACGTAGCAGCTTGTAGGCAGCTCGCTTTCCCTGTCCTTGGACAAACCCGAAGCTAGCTAGCTAGAGTGTGCCTGAAAGCTTGCTTGGAGATTGCTTGCAGCAAAGCATGATGCGCCGCAAGCTGGTGTGAAATGAACTACGAACCGGCTGAAAGCCTCACAGAATTACCGAGCGCAGAACGGGCCTTGCAAGCGCTAGAACATAGCTTTAATTGCACCAACGGGCTTGTAACATGCAGGGAGTGACGAGGCCACTCGAGAAGCACCAAACAAGACAAATGCCTACCTTGATGAGCGAGACGAACGCCACTACGTAGGTACCGAAAATAAAGCAGGCGAGGGAAGGCACGGCAGAGGGGGTGTTTCGATTGCAAGGTGCGAAGTATCTGTTATCATCCAGGATATGGATCTCCTTGTTATCATCAGCCGCGCGCGCCCGGTAGTGTTTTTCAGGTGTTCTTCGTATGACAACGTAATGATATTCTGGCGACAATCTGGCACCTCGGGGCATGTCGAGGCGTGTCGAGGAGGCCCTAGATCCGCTCCGTTTTTGTGTCATAAATTAAAACGTTATAAAACAGGATAAAACAGGATAAACGGGATAAATCTATCTTATTATATAAAGTAGAGCGTCAGGGGTTTAGCCGCTTTTGGCTCAGGCAGTTGGGCTTTTGGTTTCATATCTTGCCGACCTGTCGCCCAGGTGGCAGCGACTCTCGGGTTTCCTTTCCTAGAAAAGCTTGACAAATCACGTACTATCGCAGCGAGTGGCAGGGGGTTGAAACTCCGTTTTTTAATTCGTCGCAGGGGCTGGCGACCGAGGGGGGAGTTATTCGCAACCTCGAAACTTGATAAGTAGCAGCTCTTAGTCTCGTTTGAAAATAGGTGCTGAAGCCTTACAGTGATCTACAAGCCTCGTTCCCAGCCTCGTTTCGGATGGCGCGCTCCTAGTTCTCTGCCTGAAACGATGATTCGGGAGCCTCGTTTGCAGCAGTGCTGCACAAAGCCTAGTAGCTCTCAGTCTCGTTTGGAAATACTTTTGAGGCCACACAAAATGTGGAGTTGCGCGAAAGAGGCTGACCAAATTGAACCAATGTAGTACCCTGCCCTGGATGGAGCCGTGCGACTGATATATTACTAACTGCCAAATAGCTAAGAAACCAGACCCAAATTAACCTAACCAAGAGCGACAACTGGCCGAGAAGCTAAGAAGGACTGTTGTAATAATTAAAGCTGCAGCCAGGAGGTGCCCAGGGCTCCACATTTTGCTTCATGGCGATCGATTTATTCTGGGAATGGGGCTATAATGGCATGATTCATGGCTATGTTTTGAGCCATTTCCAGGTCATTATAAGCACCTCATTTGGTGTGTGGGGGCGGGTGGGGGTAGGGGTGGGGCAGCCCTCCTCAGTTTTTTGCTATCTTTGTACTCAGACCTCCAAATGACATTCTGAGACCACCATTGAGATTGTGTTGACAAGGGCAATTCGTCGGCACCACTTTAGACCCATGGGTGGGTCTATGGGTGGGTGAATGGGTAAGTATGGGGTGGTATGGATAGGTATGGATGGGTGGGTGAATGGGTGAGTATTTTGACTATCGCACAATCCCTGTTAGGGAATTATAAGGTTTCTATTGTGTGCGCCATAGTGTCAAGACCCAGAATATATATAGAATTTGAAGTCGTGCCTATTATTTATATTTAGGGGGAGGGGTCAGGGTGGGGTGTGTGTGTGTGGGGGGTCAACCCTCGCCAGGTTGTGTAGGCGTGGGGTAGGTTTTCCTTTTTTTCTCCTCCTGCTAGGAACTAAAAAGAGGATTGAACCTTGCCCTCATCACCCCCATCCTCTGTTCCTCACCTCTCTCGGCATCTCTCCTTCTGCCTTACCCCGCCTCCTTAACTCCCTCCATGTTGACGCTGTCTGTTTTGTTCATCGCATTGCTCGCGCCCTTCAACATCTTTTGTTGTTCTTGCTTCTCGAAGACGATGGGGGCAGGAACACGGTAAATGCTACACAGTGACAAGATAGATGCAAGACAAGCTTGTCATCCTTAAGTAGACAACAGAGTAGGCGGCCGTTGGGCCTACCGGTTCTATTACATAAGAGCCACAGCTGGCTGATGGTATCAGACGCTGGCTGGTGGTGGTCTTTGGTCACAGACCTGACCGGACCTGTCGTTTACAAGGTCGCTATGGTACGACATATTAGTGGTACAATAACAAAATCTGGCTTCCTGGACTGAGGTTACTTTCATTTTTGTTCCACTAAAAGTATACCGGGATGCCGCAGGCAACCTCTTCTATATATCCGATATGATATAGTAATACATTTTAAAATTAAAAACCGGTATTAAGTATTTTGCATACCGGTACAATAGTTTGTAGAAAGAGAGCGATAAAACGGAAAGAAGTCACGAGTGGGGTAACTAAGCCACGGGCAGCGAAAAGGCTGAAGTGACTCGCAGAACCTGAGACAAGCAAGAACTTGTACACATGGCTCCAGCCTTTAAAGATGCTCGCCGCCTTCCGTTGTAACATTACCATTCAAAACATTACCATCATCGAACAATATAGTTGTACAAACGGTCACTTGATCAACTGGTACCCAAGTCAGTGTTTTTATTTTCAAGAAGAATACTGCCTAAGACGGCGAGCAGCCAAATTGCTGGCTGAAGCTCTGTAACCAAGCTCGAGTTTTTTTTCCAGCTAAAAGTAGCGGCTTCTAGGCAGCCCCTAAGTGGCTATTCAGCCAAAGCTAATGCAGGTTAGTGTGTCTAGAACCTGGCAGAATCCACTGTCCAGAAATGTCGAAATCTTGGGTGGCTGGCTCAGGGAGCTGCCTAGAAGCTGTTGCTCGTAGCCGAAAAGAAAAACTATGACCCAAATGTTCGGGAAGGTACCAGGGCTAGCATAGAGAGACCCACCACTTGGCGAAAATCCTCCTAGATAAAAAGGGGGCCATGCAGGCATACTCGTAAAAGCTGAAGCCCAGCTTGGTTGGCAGGTTTGTTAACAGCTGCTTCACGGAAAATACACCAAGGTCAAATCTCCATTCAAAGAGCTAATCTTAACTACCTGGACCTGGACCTGGACAAGTTTTTAAACTGCATGCATACCAGCAGAAGCTGAAGCCCAGCTTGGTAAGCAGATCAGTTGTAGTCTGGCAGGCACCAGGCTGGCAGGCACCAAGGCTCCAGGCTGGCATACCAGCAGAAGCTGAAGCCCAGCTTGGTTAGCAGGTCTGTTGTAGTCTGGCAGGCACTAGGGCAGGCACCAGGCTGGCAGGCACCAAGGCTCCAGGCTGGCATACCAGCAGAAGCTGAAGCCCAGCTTGGTTAGCAGGTCAGTTGTAGTCTGGCAGGCACTAGGGCAGGCACCAGGCTGGCAGGCACCAAGGCTCCAGGCTGGCATACCAGCAGAATCTGAAGCCCAGCTAGGTTAGCAGGTCAGTTGTAATCTGGCAGGCACTAGGGCAGGCACCAGGCTGGCAGGCACCAAGGCTCCAGGCTGGCATACCAGCAGAAGCTGAAGCCCAGCTTGATTAGCAGGTCTGTTGTAGTCTCCGAGGAGCAGCTGTCCTACACCAATGTGTACTGCCGTGGGGGCTTCAAGGAGACTACACCAAGGTATAGGTTTAAACTGTCTTATCTGCTTAGTGTGCTCCCAGAGTTGGCTGAAGAACCATATACCAATTCAAATTCAAAAATTCAAACACCAAGGTAAAATCCGCAGTCAAAGAGCTAAAATCAACTACTGTTGACCTGGACAAGTCTTTAAACTGTCTAATCTGCTTAGTGTGCTCACTGGTTTCTGTGGCTATCGCACGGGGGGACTTGGTATTGGAAGACGGTGAGCAGCCCAGAGTTGGCTGAATCAAGGGCGATGGAGAAGGGCAGTGTCGGGAGTGCATGCTCGAACAATGCAAGGCACAGCAGGGTCAAGCCTAGACCAGCAATGATACCGAAGTAAATTTTTTAGCCTTTTTGGCGGAGCTCCCCCTTCTTGGAGCGGGAGCCCCCAGTGTTACCCATGTGTCCGTCCGTCCGACCGACCATCCATCTGGCAGTGATGAAGCCCGACACGTCAGCCAATGGCCTCATAACTAACTCGCATCCGTTGCCACCTGTCGCTCCCTCGCGATCACTCTCCGCCATTTTCTAGCGTCGCAGGCGACGCTGCATAGAACTTGTCTTGCAGGCAACATTTATATGTAGGGACCGGCATATCATATGATTTTGACTTAAGGCGAGTATGATATCATATGATATCATACAAATTACATCATATGATATTGTATATAAATTGTGAATTTGGCCGAGTCAGACTGCCGGCATCATATGATAACGTATGATGACATGATATCATATGATATAATATTGCTGTTCACAATTTGTGCAATTATCCCCCCCCCCCATCCCCCCCTTTCAACCCTAAACCCTAATAATACACGCAGTTGGTGGCCAAAGTAGTGGCTCCAGCACCAATCGTGTGAGGAAGTAGAGGGCTAAATTTGAAATACAAGAGATATAGCCAATACCACTCACTCAGTCAGTCAGTCACATAGCTAATAATACACGCAGTTGGTGGCCAAAGTAGTGGCCCCAGCACCAATTGTGTGAGGAAGTAGAGGGCTAAATTCGAAGTACAAGAGTTAAAGCCACGACCAGTCAGTCAGTCATTCAGTCAGTCACATAGCTAGGGATCGGCATATCATATGATGTTGGCAAAAAAGGTGGGCATGATATCATTTGAAATCACACACATTGCATCGTATGACATTGTATTTAAATGGTAACTTTGACCTGGTTATATCACATGATATCATGTTGCCGTTCCCTACACATAGCTAATAATACACGTAGTTGGTGGCCATGGGGACTAGTAGTGGTTCCAGCACCAGTCTTGTGAGGAAATAGAACATGATGCCAAGAGCAATGGAGAAGGGGAGTGCCGGGAGTGCACGCTCAAACAGTGCTAGGCACAGCAGGGTCAAGCCTAGACCGGCAATGATGCCAAGGTAAGCAGCGAACACTGCAAGGGTGGAAGGTGGAGGTGCTGGTGGGATGGGTTGGGATGCAATGGGGGAGCGCTTGATACCATGACATACAGCACACACACATATTGGCATACAGGCAGACATACACACACATAATGATATGCACACACATGTTGACTTACATACATACAAACATACATACATACATACATACATACATACATGCATGAACACACACATAATGACATACAAACACACCACACACACGTTGACATACACGCACACACTAACACACATAAGCAACACAACTGCCATCCACAATCATACATCCCCACCCATATGTGATCATCGTGCATCACACTCTCTCACGCACTCTCTTTCAGATTCTCTCTCTCTCTCTCTCTCTCTCTCTCTCTCTCTCTCTCTCTCTCTCTCACACACACAAACGTCCACTCTCCTGCAGCACAAATCCCCACAAACCTGTCATCATCGTGCATCACACTTTATCTCACACTCTCTCTCTCACACACGCACAAATGTCCACCTTCTTGCAGCACGCATGCCCACGCACCTGTCATCATCGTGCATCACACTTTCTCTCACACTCTCTCACACACACACACAAATGTCCACCCTCTTGCAGCACACATTCCCACGGACCTGTCATCATATCATACATCGCCACTTTGCCCACCTGTCATCATATCACACATTCCCACACACCTGTCATATCATACATCACCTCCTTGCCCACATGTCATTACATCACACATCCCCTCACACCTGTCATCATACCATACATGGCTGCCTTGCCTACCTGTCATCACATCACACATCCCCACACACCTGTCATCATATCATACATGGACGCCTGGCCCACCTGTCATCATATCAGACATCTCCACACACCTTTCATCATATCATACATGGCTGCCTTGCCTACCTGTCATCACATCACACATCCCCACCCACCTGTCATCATATCACACATCCCCACACACCTGTCATTATATCAAACATCCCCACCCACCTGTCATCATATCACACATCCCCTCACACGTGTCATCATATCATACATGCCCACGCACCTGTCATCATATCATACATCGCCGCCTTGCCCACCAAGAGCGAGTAGAAGATAAAGTCTCCAAGTCCCAACTTAATTCCATCAGGCATATCAAAATCGTCGTACGTCTCCTGAGTAGCTGCTACCCCATTCGTCCCAGTACGATTGTTGGGACCACCTTGATCGTCACGTTCTGGGATGGGTTCTTGGATGGGCTCAGATAAGAACCCTCCTGATGACCTCGGGTTGGCTGAAGACAAATGCCTAGGAGATCCGTTATCTAACTCCCTGGTGGATTGGGGTGGCCCTGGTGCCACAGAGTTTGAGCCTGCACGCCTTACAAGGTCTGCAGCCGAATCTGCAAGGAGTGGAGTGGAGTGGAGTGAAGGGGGGCTTTTATTAAGTGGTAAATTTGAGTGGCTCTGGTGCCACTGAGTTGGAGCTCGCACGCCTGACAAGGTCTGCAGCCGAATCTGCAAGGGGTGGAGTGGAGTGGAGTGGAGGGGGACTTTTATTAAGTGGTAGATTGGGGTGGCCCTGGTGCCACTGAGTTGGAGACCGCACGCCTGACAAGGTCTGCAGCCAAATCTGCAAGGAGTGGAGTGGAGTGGAGGAGGGCTTTTATTAAGTGGTAGATTTGGGTGGCTATGGTGCCACTGAGTTGGAGCCCACACGCCTGACAAGGTCTGCAGACGAATCTGCAAGGAGTGGAGTGGAGTGGAGTGGAGTGGAGGAGGACTTTTATGAAGTGATGAATTTGGGTGGCCCTGGTCCCACTGAGTTGGAGCCTACATGCCTGACAAGGTCTGCAGCCGAATCTGCAAGGAGGGGAGGGGGGCTTTTATGAAGTGGTGGATTTGGGTGGCCCTGGTGCCACTGAGTTGGAGCCCACACGCCTGACAAGGTCTGCAGCCGAATCAGCAAGCAGGGGGGCCGGGGATGGGATGGGATGGGATGGGATGGGATGGGATGGGATGGGATGGGATGGGATGGGATGGGATGGGATGGGATGGGATGGGATGGGATGGGATGGGATGGGATGGGATGGGATGGGATGGGATGGGATGGGATGGGATGGGATGGGATGGGATGGGATGGGATGGGATGGGATGGGATGGGATGGGATGGGATGGGATGGGATGGGATGGGATGGGATGGGATGGGATGGGATGGGATGGGATGGGATGGGATGGATGGGATGGGATGGGATGGGATGGGATGGGATGGGATGGGATGGGATGGGATGGGATGGGATGGGATGGGATGGGATGGGATGGGAGGGGAGGGGACGGGATGGGAAGGGGGCTATTATGAACTTTGACTTGAATTTGGTTACATGGCTCAAGCCAGCAATTTGGCTGCTCGCCGTGTTCGGCACAAAAAGTTATAATATTCAACAAGTATAAGATGCTGAATGGGGTTTATGACCGGTATATAATACAGGGGCTTTTGAGTGCGTTCTAGTTCAGGGGTGGGTGAATAGGCTGAAGGGACTTGCCCAACCTCGGACTATCAAGATCAACTCTACATACCGGTACTCTATCCCCAGATACGTGTCGGTCAGTGATGACAATGGCAAGCAACTGTTCTGAAGGGTGTTACAGTAGGTAGCATGTAGGCGAACTATGTAGATCAACTCTAGATACCTGTACTCTATACCCCATGCGTTTGTCCGAGTGTGTATGTGTGTATGTGAGTGTGCAAGTGCTCATGTGTGTGTATGCAGTGGAGCCTCACCTAAGCTCTTTCTTATCGATCTCCAGCTTTGCCCTCAGTTTCACCACGGCAGACTCACTAGTTGTTTTCGCACTCTGGGCTATGTGTATGTGCATGCGATGCGTTTGTCCGAGTGTGTATGTGTGTGTGCAAGTGCTCATGTGTGTGTATGCAGTGGAGCCTCACCTAAGCTCTTTGTGCTCTCAGTTCCACCATGGCCGCCTCAATAGTGGCTTTGGCGCTCTGGGCTGTGTGTGTATGTGTGTGTGCAAGTGCGTATGTTTGTGTGTATGTGTGCACGTGTGCGTATGTTTGTTATTTTTGTTGCTCCACCACAGCCGACTCATTAGTTGCTTTGGCGCTCTGGGCTCTGTGTATGTCAATGTGCAAGTGCTCATGTATTTATGTGTGTGTGCATGCAAGTGCTCATGTATTTATGTGTGTGTGCATGCAAGTGCTCATGTGTGTATGTGTGTGTGCATACAAGTGCTCATGTGTGTGTATGTGTGTGTGCATCCAAGTGCTCATGTGTGTGTATGTGTGTGCATGCAAGTGCTCATGTGTGTATGTGTGTGTGCATGCAAGTGCTCATGTGTGTATGTGTGTGTGCATGCAAGTGCTCATGTGTGTGTACGTGTGTGCATGCAAGTGCTCATGTGTGTATGTGTGTGCATGCAAGTGCTCATGTGTGTATGTGTGTGTGCATGCAAGTGCTCATGTGTGTGCATGCAAGTGCATGCAAGTGCTCATGTGTGTATGTGTGTCCATGCAAGTGCTCATGTGTGTATGTGTGTGTGCATGCAAGTGCTCATGTGTGTATGTGCATGTGTGTGTATGTGTGTGCATGTGTGTGTATGTGTGTGCATGTGTGTGCATGCAAGTGCTCATGTGTGTGCATGTGTGTGCATGTGTGTGTGCATGTGTGTGGACTATGTCTATGTGCATGTGAATTTGCGTACGTATGTGTATGAGTGCGTGCATGTGCGTATGTTTTTGTGGAGCCTCAACTAAGTTCTTTCTTAGCGATCTCCAGCTGTGCCCTTAGTTCCACCACGGCCGACTCATTAGTTGCTTTCGCACTCTGGGCCGTGTGTATATGTATGTGTGTGCGCAAGTGCTCATGTGTATGTGCGTGTCTGCAGTGGAGCCTCACGGAAGTTATTTCTTAGTGATCTCCAGCTGTGCCTTCAGTTCTACCGCGGCTGAATCATTAGTGGCTTTCGTACTCTGTGCTATGTGTGTGTGTGTTCAAGTTTGTGTTTGTGTCTGTGCATGTGTGTATGTGCGTGCATATATGTTTGTGAAGCCTCGCCTAAGCTCTTTCCTAGTGATCTCCAGCTGTGCCCTTAGTTCCACCACGGCTGACTCATTAGTGGCTTTCGCACTTAGGGCTGCGTGTACATGTGTGCGTGCAAGTGCGTACGTGTGTGTATGTTTGTGGAGCCTCGCCTAAGCTCTTTCCTAGTGATCTCCAGCTGTGCCCTTAGTTCCACCACGGCTGACTCATTAGTGGCTTTCGCACTTAGAGCTGCGTGTACACGTGTGCGTGCAAGTGCGTACGTGTGTGTATGTTTGTGGAGCCTCGCCTAAGCTCTTTCCTAGTGATCTCCAGCTGTGCCCTTAGTTCCACCACGGCTGACTCATCAGTGGCTTTCACACTTTGGGCTGCGTGTACATGTGCGCGTGCAAGTGCGTACGTGTGTGTATGTTTGTGGAGCCTGACCTAAGTTCTTTCTTAGTGATCTCCAGCTGTGCCCTCAGTTCCACCACGGCCGACTCATTAGTGGCTTTCGCATTTTGGGCTGCGGATGCCGCAGCCGCAACTGCATCCTCAGTGTTGGCGGGGGAAAAGGCTGAGCTGGCGCTTCCGGAAGCTTCCAACGAGGTCCCAACTCCACCTGGAAAGAGAGCCACACAATATAAGATGTTGAAAGGCGGTGACTCTAATTAGTAATTAGTAATTATGTTTTTGCATGATAGGCAAACGGTATCAATATCAATTGAGCGAAGCTTCCAACGAGGTCCCAGCTCCACCTGAAAGGAGAGCCACACAATATAAGATGTGTCTAAAGGAAGTGACTACGGTGTATGGCAACCCTAAACCCTAAGACTACAAACACCTCCACCTGCAATACGTGTTTAAAGGAAGTGGTTATGGTGTACATAAATCCTAAACCCTGAAACACCTCCATATATCCATATCGAAGTTTAAATGTTGATTTGTGTGTAGTCTATCATGATTGATTGTATTTATGTATGTATTTATACTGTATTTATACATGTTTAAACATTGACTGTGTATTGTGAATAATGTGTATTTTAATATTGTCTGTTTCTTAATCATATGCATGCTTAAATATTGACTTTGTATTGTGTATTGTGTGTACAGTGTATTGAAATGTTGACTGTGTATCGTGTATTGTGTGTTCTGTGTACTGAGTGTACTGTGTATTGTGTGTACTGTGTATTGTGTGTACTGTGTATTGTGTGTACTGTGTATTGTGTGTACTGTGTATTGTGTGTACTGTGTATTGTGTGTACTGTGTATTGTGTGTACTGTGTATTGTGTGTACTGTGTATTGTGTGCACTGTGTATTGTGTGTATTGTGTGTACTGTGTATTGTGTGTATTGTGTGTACTGTGTATCGTGTGTACTGTGTATTGTGTGTACTGTGTATTGTGTGTACTGTGTATTGTGTGTACTGTGTATTGTGTGTACTGTGTATTGTGTGTACTGTGTATTGTGTGTATTGTGTGTACTGTGTATTGTGTGTATCGTGTATTGTGTGTATCGTGTATTGTGTGTACTGTGTACTGTGTATTGTGTGTATTGTGTGTTCTGTGTATTGTGTGCACTGTGTATTGTGTGTACTGTGTATTGTGTGTACTGTGTATTGTGTGTACTGCGTATTGTGTGTACTGCCGGTCCCTACATATATGAGACCTACCATCCGCCTACAGATGTCCAGCTCCCCAAAGCGGCCTGGCTCACAGCTACAGCAGCACAACACAAAACTCAACACAACTCAACTCAACTCAACTCAACACAACTCAACACAACACAACTCAACACAACACAGACAACACAACTCAAATGAACACAAATCAACACAAATCAACACAACACAAATCATCACAACTCAACACTACCCACCCGCCACCCACCATCCGCCCACCACTCGCCCACAGATGTTCAGCACCCCAAAGCCTGGCTCGCAGCCACCATAGAACTCTGGAACTCCCAAGCACTCTTCCCCCTTGGCCAAAATGAGCTCGATGATCAGAGCATCGCACTTGCCAACCTTCCAGTCCATTCGCTCCATCACCCCCAAGTCATATGGAAGCTCAGAGCCCAAGCACCGGACGAGCAAACTGAAAGGGAAAGCATCAGAGATAGGCCGCTAGGCACGATGCTTCCTGGGATTGGATTGGATTGGCATGGATTGGCAGGAAATAGGCCGCTAGGCACGATGCTTCCTGGGAATGGATTGGATTGGCATGGATTGGCATGAGATAGGCCGCTAGGCACGATGCTTCCTGGGATTGGATTGGATTGGCATGGATTGGCATGAGATAGGCCGCTAGGCACGATGCTTCCTGGGATTGGATTGGATTGGCATGGATTGGCATGAGATAGGCCGCTAAGCACGATGCTTCCTGGGATTGGATTGGATTGGCATGGATTGGCATGAGATAGGCCGCTAGGCACGATGCTTCCTGGGATTGGATTGGATTGGCATGGATTGGATTGGCGTGAGATAGGCCGCTAGGCACGATGCTTTCTGGGATTGGGTTGGATTGGCATGGATTGGATTGGCGTGAGATAGGCCGCTAGGCACGATGCTTTCTGGGATTGGGTTGGATTGGCATGGATTGGATTGGCGTGAGATAGGCCGCTAGGCACGATGCTTCCTGGGAATGGATTGGATTGGCATGGATTGGATTGGCGTGAGATAGGCCGCTAGGCACGATGCTTCTTGGGATTGCACAACCCTCTGCCCCCCCCCCCCCCTTAGGTGCCCACACTACCGTATGCTGACCTTAGAAGATGCGGGATAGTATAGGATTGTTACATTGGATGCGGGATAGTATTGGATTGTTACATTAGATGCGGGATAGTATTGGATTGTTACATTAGATGCGGGAAAGTATTGGATTGTTACATTGCTTTTCAGCCAACTCTGGGCTGCTCGCCGTCTTTCAACTCCAAATCTGCCCGAGCAATACCCACGGAAACTATGGAGCATACTAATAATACGAAATAGTAGTATTAGCACTACTTCACCTTACCCCCGTCGCTAATTATATTGTAGAATTAAATGATCACTGTAGCACGAACTCAGGGCCCCCGTTGGTAAAACGACTGCCTCCAAAAGCAAAATAAAAAGTAAATTATAAAGCTTTCAAAAACGGAGCAAACTACAAATGCATTGAGAAAAATATTGAGAGAGAGGATTAGTTACATAAACTCAGCAAATCACTGCCGAGACAGGACAGCAGGACAGCCTGCAGACCGTGCAATTCTATAACAAGTAGCAAATAGCGAGGTAAGTGTAGAGAGAGAGGGTTCGTTACAGAAACTCAGCGAATCACTGCCGAGACTGGAGAGCAGCACAGCCTGCCGACCATCCAATTTTATAACACAGAAAGACGAGGGTTTTTAAGGCACCCCCTCAAACCTAAAAACAAACTAGGTCAAGTCAAAAAAAGGAAACAAACTAGGGCGGAAAGAAGAGCGTGAAGGGGAGGGATGCCGAGGCAGGTAATCCAGAGCACCAAGCCCAACAAACACAAGAGAAGAGGGCTGGGCCAAAAAAGCTTTAGACCAATCAAGGGCACGCGCTATGAGCACCTTAGTATGCAGCGACGGAGAGAAAGAGAGAGGATAGAAGAGGACGGAGAGAAAGCTGAGAGAGAGAGAGAGGTTCGTTACATAAACTCAGCAAATCACTGCCGAGACTGGAGTACTGGACAGCAGCACAGCCTGCCGGCCATCCAATTTTATAACACGGAAGCACGAGGGTTTTGAAGGCACCCCCAAAAACCTGGAAACAAACTAGGTCAAGTCAAAAAAAAGGAAACAAACTAGAGGCGTAAAGGAGAGCGGAAAGGGGAGGGATGCAAAAGTATGCAATCCAGAACACCAAGCCTACCAACCACAAGAGAGGAAGGCCGAACTAAAAGAACTAAATACCTCCCAAGGGCATGCGCTATGACTAGATATTTATAAGAGAACAGAGAGAGAGAGAGAGAGGGTTCGTTACAGAGATTTATAAGAGAACAGAGAGAGTTGAAAAACTATTGATGATGGTTTAATATATCTCATATCTAAATAAATAACGTCATGTCTCGTTGGTGTAGTTGGTTGTCACGTGTGCTTAACACGCACAAGGTCACCGGTCCGATCCCGGTACAAGGCACATTTTTTCCACTTGTCACATGCCCTATTAGCGTGGAGCTTTCAAGGCACATTCACTTGAGCACACCAATGGCTGATGTAGGATTATTCTACATGCTGCGTCTTGCGTCACCTACGCAGATTTTAGAGGGTCCGTTGCGACGTCCCACAGAACAACCATTGAGGGCAGTAGCAGTCGGACCTGTGCATTCGTTAACCCATCCCACGCCACCCGACGTTCGACGAGTCAACATGCGAGCTAGCAAGCGACAGCTACCCGACATTCGCATCAAGACCTAGGGCGTGTTTTCACGTACGTATTTTGGCCTTCCCGAGGACCAGAAGTCAGGCTGGCAGCTCCGGCGATATCCGTTGCCGCGGTGCGGCAGGCCACGGCGGGCCACGGCACGGGGAAATGCTGATGTGGGAACGTTGAAATGCATAGGTATCCGCAACCCAGGAGCTCCCCTACTATCTCCTACTAGTCTGGCCTGTTTTCTCCTCCTAATTACTCAGCTGCTTGATCTGACGAAGGTCGAATGATAGAAACGCGTCATCCTCCGTGTAAACAGCATTCATTTATCTCACTTGGTCCTCATTAATGTCAGTTTCGACTCGGAAATTGCAGCAGCCATATTTCATCACCCCCACCCTCAAATAGCTTTGCTTTCCGCAGTTTTAATACTAACGCGTCATGTCCGCGACGGAAGACGCCCTTTGCTGCGCGCTCAGGGCATTGTTCGAGCGCGACGCCATCGACGAGGACTCACGTCTTCTGGACACAAGTTCTCGTCAGACATGCAGGCTTGTGTCCTTGAGTCTGCGGAACCAAGTTCAGACATGCACGCAGCGCCTGACGCTGTCCTGCCGGGTGAGCATCTCTTGCATGCACTGAGTACATACTACTTAAATCAGGACACCACCATCACCACCACCATCACCACCACCAGTATCACCACCAGTCAACAACCATTACCACCACCACCATGTCAATGCACCAAGTCATCAGATACGCGCCCTAGAGATGAAAACTTGGGATAACAAGGAAGGAAGAATGTTGTGTACCAGACTTGGATGTCCTCCTCATGGGATGAGAGTGGGAAACCTGAGATGCCCAATTATCTAATCCGACACTTACCGCACAAATTGGTGCGTAATATGTATTTAGAACTTCCTCCCAGTACCTAAGGTCGAAACTGATTGGTGGAAACGTAGAGTTGTTCCTTGGAAGGATCGAGTGTGTCACCTTCGTGATTCTGGAACCGTTCAAGATGAACATCATGTGGTCTTTGAATGTACTGACGAACAGGGTACTTCAAATAGCCAAATTGGCCAGCGCTTCAGCGCACTTGAAAACAAAAAATGCGCTTTGTACTGCAAAAAACGCAAAAATTGCTTGCTGCGCCCACAGGGAGTTGCAAAAATGCGCTTAAAGCGCAGAGGGGGTCAAAAAATCAGCGCGCTTTGAATTAGCGCGCGCTTCGAATTACCCTGCTGACAAAGCCTGACTGAACTCGAGAGGAAAGTATCAGAACCTGATTTCCCAATCTGAGAGTAAAAAGATTCCTCTACATTACCTGATGTGCAATCCAGAAGTTGAAGGTCGAGCGAAGCTTCCTCTGCTCATCCATGAATGTATAGTATGAAGAGATTGGACTGAGTCTTTGATTTGTGTGATTAGTTTTTGTACTGTTTTTTATCGTTCCAATTAAGAGGAGAAAAAACGAAAAAATGAAAGAGGAATTCGTGATTTATTAGCGTTTACATGTTCCTGGTAATAATGTTTTCACTGCCAAAGACGGCGAGCAGCCAAATTGCTGGCTGAAGCTATGTAACCAAGTTCAAGTTGAAGAACTTAGGGTTGGAATCCGGTTGGAGTGGGTATCGCACCAGGGTCCAGGGAACTTTGAGTTGGAATTCGATTGGAGTGGGTATCGCACCAGGGAACTTTGAGGTGGAATTCGATTGGAGTGGGTATCGCACGGGGGCACCCTTGGGCTGGAATTCGGTTGGAGTGGGTATCGCAAGGGTAACACTTGGAGTTGGAAGCCGGTGAGCAGTCCAGGGTTGGCTGAAAAACCAGGTAACAATCCAAACTACAAAAAAACATAAAATATAAAACGCATGTCCAGGCCAGTCTTGACCCATAACCCCTTGGGCGCTACCCCCCCCCCCCCTCTCACATAATGATGAGTGAACCTTAGGGGGAGAGGCTATACAGCCCCACCAAACTCCCCCTCCTCCTCCTTCGCTGTCTTCTCCTCAGCTACCGCCTGGGGCGCTACCTCCCCTTGCCACGCACGCCAGCTTCTCCTCAGCTATCGCCTTGGGCGCTACCTCCCCCCTCTCACAACATGATGAGTGAACCTTAGGGGGAGGGGCAATAAAGCCCCACAACCCTCCTCCACCTGCCTTACTTGCCAGCTTCCCCTCAGCTACCGCCTGGGGCGCTACCGCACCCCCTGCCTTCTTCGCCGGATTCTCCTCAGCTACCGCCTTGGGCGCTACCTCTCCCTCTCACATTATGATGAGTGAACCTTAGGGGGAGGGGCAATGAAGCCCCACAACCCTCCACCTGCCTTACTCGCCAGCTTCTCCTCAGCTACCGCCTGGGCGCTACCTCACCACCTGCCTTCTCCTCAGCTACCGCCTTGGGTGCTACCTCCCCCCTCTCACATCATGATGAGTGAACCTTAGGGGGAGGGGCAATGAAGCCCCACAACCCTCCACCTGCCTTCTTCGCTGCCTTCTCCTCAGCTACCGCCTGGGGCGCTACCTCACCCTTAGCCAAGCACGCCAGCTTCTCCCCAGCTACTGCCTTGGGTGCTACCTCCCCCCCTCTCACATCATGATGAGTGAACCTTAGGGGGAGGGGCAATAAAGCCCCACAACCCTCCACCACCTGCCTTCTTCGCCGGCTTCTCCTCAGCTACCGCTGGGGCGCTACCGCACCCCCTGCCTTCTTCGCCGGATTCTCCTCAGCTACCGCCTTGGGCGCTACCTCTCCCCTCTCACATTATGATGAGTGAACCTTAGGGGAGGGGCAATGAAGCTCCACAACCCTCCACCTGCCTTACTCGCCAGCTTCTCCTCAGCTACCGCCTGGGGCGCTACCTCACCACCTGCCTTCTCCTCAGCTACCGCCTTGGGTGCTACCTCCCCCCTCTCACATCATGATGAGTGAACCTTAGGGGGAGGGGCAATGAAGCCCCACAACCCTCCACCTGCCTTCTCCTCAGCTACCGCCTGGGGCGCTACCTCACCCTTAGCCAAGCACGCCAGCTTCTCTCCCAGCTACTGCCTTGGGTGCTACCTCCCCTCTCACATCATGATGAGTGAACCTTCGGGGGAGGGGCAATGAAGCCCCACAACCCTCCACCACCTGCCTTCTTCGCCGGCTTCTCCTCAGCTACCGCCTGGGGCACTACCTCCCCCCCTGCTTGCTTTGCCTCGGCAGATGCACTAGCCACCTTGGGCAGCTCGGTTCCAGGGGGGATGCGCGCCTTCATGGCGGCTACCTCTTGTTGCAAGCTAGCTAACCGAGCCTTGGTCTCTGAGTGTGCCTGTGTGGGTGTGTTTGGTGCGGGAGTGTTTGGTGCCTGTGTGTGTGTGAGAGGGGGGATGAGCGTCTTCATGGCTGCTACCTCTTGTTACAAGCTAGATAACCGAGCCTTGGTCTCTGAGTGTGCCTGTGTGGGAGTTCGTGTGAGAGTGTTTGGTGTGTGTGTGAGAGAGAATGATGGTGGGGGTGGGGTGGGGTGAGGTGAGGGGGGGCGATGAGCGAGGGGTGATAGGGTGGGTGGGTAGAGGGGGTGACCGGGGTGGGGCAGGGGGGGTGGGTGGGTAGAGAGGGTGACCGGGGTGGGGCAGGGGGGGGGTCTTCATTGCTGCTACCTTCTTCATGCAAGCCAGCTAAGAAAGCCTTTGTCTTGGAGTGTTGGTGTGTGAGTGTTTGGTGTGTGTGTGAGTGTGTGTGGGTGTGTGGGTGTGTGTGTGGGGGGGGGGGGGATGAGCAAGGGGCGGCAGGGGCGGTGTGTGTGGGGGTGGGTGGGTGGGTGGGTGGGTGGGGGGGATGAGCAAGGGGCGGCAGGGGGCGGTGTGTGTGTGTGTGTGTGTGGTGTGTGTGTGGGGGGGGGGGGGGGGGGGGGGATGAGCAAGGGGCGGCAGGGGGCGGTGTGTGTGTGTGTGTGTGTGTGTGGGGGGGGGGGGGGGGATGAGCAAGGGGCGGCAGGGGGCGGTGTGTGTGTGGGTTGGGGGGGGGGGGGGGGGGGTGAGAGAGGGGGGATGAGCGTCTTCATCGCTGCTACCTAGTATAGCAAGCTAGCTAACGGAGCCTTGGTCTCTGAGTGTAAAGCAATCAACAAATCAACACCTCCAGCTTTTCTTAGCGCCATCCACCACGTTCCGCGATCCTACCAACTGTGTGCGAGCTTAACATAGGTCATCCATCCATCCATCCATCCATCAAATAAACCATGCAAACAAACAAACAAACAATCGTAGTTTTTGACCCTGTTTGGCGGGAAATCGCTTTACCCCCCCCCCACCACCACCACCACCACACACACACAACACACACACAAAAACAATCAATCAATCAATAAACCCATGCAAACAAAGAAATAAACAGTACCTTTGCCTCCTCCATCCCAGCTTTCTTAGCATCTTCAACCTGGTTCCGCGAGCCCATCAGTTGAGTGCGCACAGAGCCTAGTTCGATCATCAAGTTGCCCTTCAGTGCTGTCATGTCTCTACAAGGGGGTGGGGGGTGGGGATGGGGATGGGGCGAGGATGGGGGTTGGGGTTGGGGTGAGGATTGTGGGGTTGGGGGTGAGGATGGCGTGTGGGGTGTGGGGGATGGGGGTGGGGGGAGATGTGGGGTTGGGGTGGTGGGTAGAGGTGAAGGTGGGTGGGTAGCCCATCAGTTGTGTGTGCACCCAGCCCAGTTCAATCATCAAGTTCCCCGTCAGTGCTGACATGTCTCTACAGGGGGGTGGGGTGGGTGGGGATTGTTACGAGGTACACCTGTGGGTTGGTTATAGTTGGTTAGGGTTGATTACCAGGTACACTGAGCCCAGTTCAATCATCAAGTTGCCCTTCAGTGCTGTCATGTCTCTACAAGGGGTTGGGGGATGGGGTTGGGGGTGAGGATGGGGGGTGGGGGTGGGGGGTAGAGGTGGGGGTGAGGATGGGGTTGGGGGTGAGGATGGGGGGTGGGGGTGGGGGGTAGAGGTGGGGTTGAGGATGGGGGGTGGGGTGGGGGGTAGAGGTGGGGGTGAGGATGGGGTTGGGGGTGAGGATGGGGGGTGGGGGTGGGGGTAGAGGTGGGGGTGGGGGTGGGGTAGAGGTGGGGGTGAGGATGGGGGGTGGGGGTGGGGGTAGAGGTGGGGGTGAGGATGGGGGGGGGGTGGGGGTAGAGGTGGAGGTGAGGATGTGTGTGGGGGTGGGGTTGGGGGTGAGGATGGGGGTGGGGTTGGGGGTAGAGGTGGGGGTGAGGATGTGTGTGGGGGTAGAGGTGAGGGTGGGCGGGTAGAGGTGAGGGGACGTGGTGGGAGGGGATGGAGGTGAGGGTAGGTGGGTTGAGGTGAGGGTGTGTGGGTGGCCCACCAGTTGAGTGCGCACCGAGCTGCAATCCATCATCAAGTGGCCCATCAGTGCTGTCATGTCTCTACAAGTGGGTCGGGGTAGAGGTGATGGTGGGTGGGTGAGGATGTGGGGTTGGGGTTAGGGGTTGGGGAGAGGATGTGGGGTTGGGGTTGGGTTGGGGTGAGGATGTGGGGTTGGGGTTGGGTTGGGGTGAGGATGTGGGGTTGGGGTTAGGGGTTGGGGAGGGGATGAGGTTAGGGGGTGAGGATGTGGGGTTGGGGTGGTGGGTAGAGGTGAGTGTGTGTGTGTGTGTTGACCACCAACTGTGTGCGCACAAAGCTGAGTTCGACCATCAAGTTGCCCTACAATGCTGCCATGTCTCTACAAGGGGGTGGGGGGATGGTTGCCAGGTACATGTGTGGGTTGGTTAGGGTTGTTTGCCAGGTACACTTGTGGGTTGGTTAGGGTTTTTTGCCAGGTACACCTGTGGGTTGGTTAGGGTTGTTTGCCAGGTACACCTGTGGGTTGGTTAGGGTTGGCTACCAGTTACACCTGTGGGTTGGTTAGGGTTGGTTACCAGTTACACCTGTGGGTTGGTTAGGGTTGGTTGCCAGGTACACCTGTGGGTTGGTTAGGGTTGGTTGCCAGGTACACCTGTGGGTTGGTTAGGGTTGGTTACCAGGTACACCTGTGGGTTGGTTAGGGTTGGTTACCAGGTGCTTTCATGTCTCTACAATGGGGCGAGGGTGGGTGTGGGGGTGTGGGGTAGAGGTCATGTGTGGCTTTTGCACTTGGTCTGTGTGCATATGTACTTGAAAGTGTGCATGTGTGTGCATGTGCATGTGTGTGTGTGTATGTTTAAGTATGTGCATGCATGTGTATGTGTATGCGTGTGTATGTGCATGCATATGTATGCATGTGTATGTGCATGTGCGTGTATGTGTGAGTATGTGCATGTGTGCGTATGAGCATGCATGTCTATGTGTGTATATGTGCATGTGTGTGCATGTGTATGTGTGTGCATGCATTTGTATGTGCAGATGTGTGTATGTGCATGTGTGTGTTTGTGCATGCGTGTGTATGTATGTGTGTGGGTGTTTGTGCATACGTGTTTATGCGCATGTGTGTGTCTGTGCTGCTGTGTATGTGTGTGTTTGTGCATGCGTGCGTTTGTGCATTCGTGTGCCTGTGCATGTGTGCATATGGGCATGAGTGTGCATGTGTGTATGTGTGTGTCTGAGCGTGTGTGCATATGTGCAAGCGCACGGTGTGTGCGTGAGTGTGTATATGTGTGTGCACATGTGCGTATGTTTGTGGAGCCATACCTAAGCTCTTTCTTAGCGATCTCCAGCTGTGCCCTCAGTTCCACCACGGCCGACTCACTAGTTGTTTTCGCACTCTGGGCTATGTGTATGTGCATGCGATGCGTTTGTCCGAGTGTGTATGTGTGTGTATGTGAGTGTGCAAGTGCTCATGTGTGTGTATGCAGTGGAGCCTCACCTAAGCTCTTTCTTATCGATCTCCAGCTTTGCCCTCAGTTTCACCAGGCAAGACTCACTAGTTGTTTTCGCACTCTGGGCTATGTGTATGTGCATGCGATGCGTTTGTCCGAGTGTGTATGTGTGTGTGCAAAGGTGCTCATGTGTGTGTATGCAGTGGAGCCTCACCTAAAGCTCTTTCTTATCGATCTCCAGCTGTGCTCTCAGTTCCACCATGGCCGCCTCAATAGTGGGCTTTGGCGACTCTGGGCTGTGTGATGTATGTGTGTGTGCAAGTGCGTATGTTTGTGTGTATGTGTGTTGTGCAAGTGCGTTATGTTTGCAAGTGCGATGATGTTTGTGTGTATGTGTGCACGGGTGTGAGATGTATGTTTATTTTTTGTTTGCTCGATATATCACACAAGCCGATCATTATTTGTTTGGAGGCGCTCTGGGCTCTGTGTATGTCAATGTGCAGAAGTGCCTCATGTAATTTAAATGTGTGTGTGCAGTGCAAGTATCTGTATTTATTGATTGATATGTGTGTCATTGCATGCAAGTGCTCGGATATGTGTGTATGTTTGTGTTGATGTGGTGATAATCTAGATGTGCTCATGTTGTGTGTGAATTGTGATTTATGATGATGGATGATGGATGTGGATGATGATATGATATGATGGATGGATGATATCTTTGTGTGCATGCAAGTGCTCATTGTGTGTGTATGTGTGTGCATGCAGATGCTCATGTGTGTTATTGTGTGTGTGCATGCAAAGTGCATGGATTGTATGTGGTGTATTGATCGATGATGATGTGATATATGATTAATGATTATAGATAGATGTGATGAGATGAATGCTCATGCAAAATGTGCTCATGTGTGTGCATGCTAAGTGCATGGCAAGTGGCTCATGTGTGTATGTGTGTCCATGTCAAGTGCTCATTTGTTGTAATGTGTGTGTGGCATGCAATGTGCTTCATGTGTTATGTGCATGTGTGTGTATGATGTGTGCATGTGTGTGTGCATGTGTGTGTGATGCGTGTGCATGTGTGTGCATTGCAAGTGCTCATCTTGTGTGTATGTGCGATGGCATCGCTCGTGTGTGCTGTGTTGTGGGGGGGGGGGGGGGGGGTGGGGGATCCTATGTCTATGGCTGTGAATTAATGCGTACGTATGTGTATGAGGTGCGTGCATGTGTGTATGTTTTGTGGGAAAGCCTCAACTAAGTTCTCTTAGCGATCTCCAGCTGTGCCCTAGTTCCACCACGGTCGACTATTAGTTGCTTATCGCACTTGGGCCGCTGTGTTATGTAATGTGTGCTGCAAGTGCTCATCGTGTATGTGCGTTGTCAATGAAACAAGTGGAGCCACGGAAGTTAATTCTCA